>VUJU01000529.1:61267-99772 GCA_009835225.1 Aphis craccivora
TTTATTCTTTATGTTTACGAGTACAGCAATTACAACTAAATTAAAAAATTAACCACTCTCTAAGAATCTAAAATAGTCATTACACGACATTAATATTTTTTTTTTTTGTCCATTAATATTGGACATTGGTAGCCACGGGCCACAAAAAAATGAGCCAAGGGCCGCATGCGGCCCGCGGGCCGCGTGTTTGACATGCCTGATATAGATGTAAATAGTAATTAATGCTCAATATTAGAGCATGGTTTATCATGGGACCAAGAGTGAAAGGACTAGGCGAAAAATTACCACCAAGTAGGTAGGTACTGAAGTCCTAGTGTTCTACATACCTACCTAAAACATGTTAATATGTGCTCTCGAAGTAGGTACCTAGGTGTAAATTATCGGTGTCACAAACCACAAAGAAGCGTATAATATATAATAATTTATTATAATTAATTTTTTAGGAATAGTTAGGACTATAGTGATTTAGACATTTATCGATGTTTTTTTTTGGTACAAATGCAGTTTAGTCCCCCTTGCTAATTTGATTTTTTATTATGTTACAATCAGAATTTATCAAAAACACAAAATAATTACAGAATATAAAATCGTTAATATTTTTGTGGGACTTATGACATTTTTTGGTTGAGAATTAAAATTTTTGAGTAGTGACGCTTTGATGCATATGTTATAGCTCGCTGCGCTGCGTTCGGACAAAAAAGTATAAAATATTTATCAACTTGTTGTGTAAAAGTAAAACCATCTTAGGTAGGCTTAGAGTTTGCGAAAATAACAAAAAAAACCGACTTAATTCAAACAGCTATAAATTTAGGGTACCTGGTAAAGTAGAAATATACCTATTACCTATACGTATATAATATGGTTTCTTTTAGCAAATCTGATCTATACATACCTATGGAGTCAAATTGTTAAAACTAAAAATAAAAAAAGTGGGCAAGTGGGTACCGCTCTGCTGTACATTAGGTACCGTGTGGATCATAATTATATATTATAGGAGAATTAAATTTGAATCCAATGATAATTATCATTGTATACGAAAAACGATTCTGAACGAAGATGATTTGTCAGCCTAGGATATAAATTTCAGTGGTTGGTGAAAAAGGTGGTTTATTTTTAATGGCCTGAATACACCAAAATTTAAGTTCTTTTATAATTATTGTAAACTAAAATTATGAAAAATCTTGTATTAAATTTTCAACTCTTAGCTACTTATACAAAATTTTTTATGAATTATATCTACAAAATAGTTTGCAAATATTCATGGGTTTGACAAATTTGTGTTAATAGTTGAACTTCAAATGCTAATAAAAAAAATTGTGCCTATGTATTCTTATAATTTTTTAATCACTATCAGAATAACTAATGGGAAACTTTGTACTAAATTTTCAAGTATTTTGATAGGGCTGAAAAAAAATTATCGACACATCAAAAAAAAATCTTCAGTAAAATTGAAAATTTCAGTTTTCTATAAATAGCTCAAAAAAATTCAAAATATATTGAAAATTAAATCACGTAAAGAAATTACCAATCATAATAACTGGTAAAATTTTCAAGTATCTACGACTTATACTTTTTGAATAATGACAAATAATTAAAATTGTTTGAGGATAAATCGTTACGCTATTTTGTAAAAATTTAAAATTCAAACTTTTCCTATAATAATGCTTCGAGTTTTCTCTATAGATACTTGAAGGATAACTTATGGAAAACTTATTTATTTATAAGTTATAACTAATTTAAAAGTGTCAAAGATCTATAGTAACTATGTTTTTTTATAAATGTTTTGAATTTTGATAACATTTGTCAAAATCTGAAAAATGTTTAAATTATTTTGTAAAACATAATTTTAATAGACAGGTTATCTATAAATAATTTGTTTATGAGCATAACAAATTCAAATGTTTACATTTGATATTCACCTGTAAAATAATTATTTCTTCTCAAACAATTGTTCATATCTTGGTGTATCACACATGTATCTATTAACATAATACTATTAATCTATTTTTTTTTGTTTAACAATATTTACAAAAAAATATTATATAATGTATTTTTAATATTAATACTTAATAGTATAATAAATGAAATATGTTTGGAAAAAATTAAATCAACCTATCGTAGTATTAAAAATAAATAATTTTAACGTTGTGGATATCAAAATAATATTTGCTATTATACACATAACTAACAATGAATTCTAATTTAACACGCCCATAATAGTGTATTATTTGAAATTTAATGTATACCAGAACGATTATCACTTGCCTACTTTTTTTAATTTGTTGTTACATAATATAGAAATAAGGAATTGTATTCAAGGATACATTTATGAATTTCATAATCAAATTAACTTTTATTGAAAGTATAAATAATAGTTAGGTACAGTCTTCAATTGATGATAATAATCAATAAAAAATTAACATAATAATATAATCATAAGCGTAGTCTTATTATTAAAGTAACATAGTTTTATACAAAATGAATAAGAAAATAATAATAGTTAATAGTAACTGAGGTAAATATGTATTATATAGGTACTTAAATATATATTTTATTTACAGATATTTTAATATGATAATAATGTTAAGTGTTATTTTAAAATGTTCTACCTTTAGGTTGTAATTATTAGTTAACAAAATACTAAATAAAATAATTTTGAATTCACTATCATTCCTATAGAATAATAATTAAACATAATAGGTATCAGAGTATTTATTCTGTGATAGTATAAAATATGTAGATCAGTAGTTATTTTATCAGATATTCACGGGTTGTTTTCAAATGATAGAAAAAATATAGATTTTATTATTTTAAGTACTAGCTATAGTAACCAAATTCCATTGTTAACATAATAAAATTATAATTTGTCTCCTGTATTAACCTGAAGAATGTAAAAGTGATGTCACTATTTTCAATTTAATAAACTATAAAATATATTATTAAATACTATAACAAAAATAAAAGATAATTAATAGATAAATATTGTAATGCTTATTAAATGCCATTCTAATAAATATATTGTTGATACATGGATTGAAATACATTAATATTAAAAGCTTATACTATCAAAATTACTTATAATATTAAAAAAAAATAAAAAATAAAAATAAATTAGGAGGCTTCAGTCGTAGGGGTAGGACTTGAAGGAGGGGATGGACTATCTATTTCAATTACTACTCCTTGTTCAGAACTGGTAACAGCTTGTTGTGGCTGTACCTGAGCTTGTGGTTTTAAATCAACCACAGCGACCGGTTGAATAGCATCGGCTGCTTGGGCTTCATTTTCCTGTTTATCTTTTCCTGTTGGTGGTCCTTCATCGTCACTTAATGTCAGATCAATAAAAGATGACTTTAAGTTTTCTGGTTCTTGGGTTTTAGAACTTTCAGGGCTAGGTTCAGTTTTTGGCTCAATGCATTTTTCATCGTCACTATCTAAATCGACAGAATCAATAGGTTTTACTTTATCAGGAGTACTATTGGTGTTTTTTGTTTCTTTAGTTTCTTCATAAACTCTCCACGTGCCATCAGCTAAAATTTCAATTTCTTTACTACAGTATTTTAGTGTTGGACTAGAAACGACCTCCAAAAAGTAATTTTCTATTTGAATATCATCATACAAACATGGTTTATTGCAAGTTGGGCACATCCAAGTCGGCTTCTTCTCATTCATTAAAATAAAGGTGCTTGCATCGAAACATTGTAAATGATCACAATGAATAGACTTCGCCGGTATCTTCATTCTCATTTTACCCAATGGACACACCAACGAAAAACGATAGGAAGTAGTAGCTAAATCTGGATCAACGTCTGCTAACTTTTTAATTATATAGTTTTTGGTTTCTTCTGAGCTCCTTCCACCTTTGTCTTGAAGTTTCTTAATTAAAGTATCAGCCGTTAATTTTTTTACTAGATACATTGCAAAAACATAATTTTTTCCATCAGGAGTCCAATTAATGGTGATGGTGTTGCTAACGATTGGAGATAGTTTGACATGTGCAGTGCAATTTATAGGTCTTGCAGTTCGTCTAGATTCAGTTCCTGGTCGAGTATTAGGAGCAGTTGGCGGTAATGGACAGGCTTTCATACCAACTCGTATATGTAGTCCAAGAGGCATGTAATCTGGTGACTCATTAGGTATAGGCTCTATCAACTGACAAATCCGAATTTGGAACTGATAAAGATATTCATTTTTTCCATGAGAAATGTCACGATTCATTGCTACAAAATTGGCGTGTTCGAGTGACAGAGTAAGTTTGAATGTAGCTTCTTTCATACCTGAAATAAAATAGATATTATAAACATCATTAAAATAAAAAATTAATCATAAAATATTGCTACCTCTAGGAACGTTTTGTAATGTACATCTGTCTGTGCCAGTTAGAAGAGTTGGTTTAATGACTTCATCAATAACTTCATAAAATGGTAGCTTTTTGTATTTGAGTTTAGCTACAGTTTCAATAGATGGAGTGTAAGAATTATTTCCGCTAGTCGTTGTTCCTAATCCTAATGCATCTTGTGCTACAATATTCATTTGTTGATTTGGAGGTAATTGATGTGACACTATGGTACGAGTTCCGGATGGTTGATAATTGCTAGCAGCTATATACTGAATGTTATTATTGACCACATTGTTAGCAGGAACAGAATTTGTTATGTGGTTACCATACATGCCTCTTTGCATTTGGGGCATAACTTGAGGTAATCCAGCTCGTGCCATATGCATTGATTGTTGTGGATATTGTGGTGGTTGATACATTCTTTGTGGTTGGTTCTGCATTTGACCCATAGATGACATAATTTGCCTTTGTTGTTGATGTTGTTGATTTTGTAATAAGCTGCGCATCATAATATCATTACTAGGCACATCATGTTGCAAGGAACGATATATTTCATATATTTTTGCTATATATGCCGAGTAGTTAATGTTAGTCGGTCTAGTCCTTAATATTTCAATTGCTCGATCTTTTAATTCAGATTTTCGGCCTGCTTTATTCCGACCAAAAGCTCCTAATAGTGTTTGTAGATCATTAGACCTGAAGCTACTCAGCATGTTTCTATAACCTTCGTCGACGGAGTAATTATTCATGTTCATGGTCACTAAAAAAAAAAAATTTTAAATTTAGTTGTAGGTAATTAACACATACAAAAATAAAAACATCATCTTTAAAATATAATATACAAAATGGGATGTTATATCTGTAACATTTTTAGATTTGTAATAAATTAAAACTATGGTACCTAACCAGATAAAATCCTGTAAAGGTTGTCAAATATTTGAAAGCTTATCTTAGGACCAATCAATTTGATTTTTTTGGATATTACATATCTAGGTAGATAAGCTCAAAAAAACAAACATAGGTTAGTTAATGAGTTGCTCATTTCTTCAATTTAACTAGGATACCATAATTATATTACTAATAGGCATATACTGCCCTCCTAGTGGAATAAGCAGTAAGTGCCAAATTTCCAAATTTGAGGTTATTTCATATTCAGCATAATTGTATAATTCCGCTTCTTTTTTTCCTAATGAAAAACAATGTAACTCCACTAAAAATGCATTATAAAATGACGTATCGACCAAATTATTGTGAAATACTAGGGAAATACGCAGTATGTACATGCATATAGCATTTCCTAGAGAATAAAGCAGTATATCCAATGGAGATACTGCTTATTTTACAAGTATAATAATTTCTCAATGTAAATACTGCATATTTACCTAGTAATCTTATCTAAAACGGATTTGCAGTATGTCCACTTTATTTTATAATCAGTGAATTATAATAATAATACTCGTGTTTAGATAGTTGTAAATTAATGTCACACACGCCATTTACCAAATGTTTTGGTCAAAAGCATTTATTGAGATTTGTCAGATAGACAGACCTAACCTAAAATAATAAAAAGTTTCCTTATGGAGATACTGCAATTTTAAAGTTTATTTTTCTTTTAATACACGATAATACTAGATAAAAATGCAATATCTCCTTAAGGAAGAAAAAAAAACAAAAATAATGATCCAAGTCCAAAAAAATTATTCAAAAAATTAAGGATGCCTATTACCAATAATTAATTTTTTAAAAAAATGGATAAGAATAATGATTTTATGGTGAAAAACAAAGAAATCGAAAATCTCATTTTCCCAACAATTCAATTATTGGAGATACTGCTTGTTCTACTAGAAGGGCAGTATACGGGTCCTTGTCTCTGTTACCTACATTAAGTTTGGACACAAAAAGATTAGGGGGGAGTTGAATGATAAGTTCTTTGTGAACTTGTTTTTCTTGTTTAAGTTTATTTTGTTTATACTTCATGCGACGATTATTTTGATGAACTGAATGATGGCATACCAATTAAAAATTGCTTAGATTCTCTATTTTTTAATAATAGTGCATTTACGATCACCATAAGCTTTTTGGAATTTAGAATTCTAAGTCATAATTACAAATTGCAAATAATTGATTAAAAGTTAAGTTCTAATGTAACTATTATAGGGCAAACAGTACTAGAAAGAGTAAAATCATGATTTAATAAAAAAAAAAAAATGTTATGGTAACATTATTATATTATGCATAGTTTGCTAGAGAAAACCTAAGAACTATACCTAATGTGAAATTAGTCAGAAAAAAATGGTATTTTATTCATTGCACAAAAAACCATAATATGTTTTTGTGGAATCATGTAGTACATATTATAATTTATAATACTGTATCACTATTACTACACAGTATAAAACCTCGAAAAAAACAGTCGCTTCCTGCTATCTGTCTCTATGTATGCTTAGATCTTTATACCTACACAACGGATTTTGATGCAAGTTTTTTTAATTGATAGAGTGATTCAAGGGAAAGGTGTATATGTATATAACATGCATAATACAGTAAAGAAACACTATAAATTTTAAAGGTTTCTAATATGATGTCGTAAATGTAAATGTTTCGAGTTTGACCCACAGATAGTTGCCCATTTTTTACATCCCCTTTATGGCCATATTAGAACTAAAAAATAATATAAGAGTGGTACCTATTTACTGGTCAAGATATTAAACATTTTGTCAAAGATTTACTTTTTATAGGTAGGTACCTAACGATGAATTTTAAGATACCAATGGTAAAATAAATATTAAAAGTGTTTGTATTTCAATACCCACTATACCTACAAACAATGATTAAAATAAATCAGTACAATGGTTTCAAGAAAGGGCTATTTTGTCACCAACAAACGAGCAAATCGATAAATTAAATGATTTAATTCTTTCTAAGTTTGATGCACAATTGCAAATTTATTATACAGTTGACACGATTTTAATAACACCTTATGGAGTTCAACCTCAAAAATTAATTTTAAAAATATGGGCACCTATTATTTTAATGAGAAATTTGAGCCCACCCAGACTATGTAACACCACAAGACTGCGAATAAAAAAAATGGTTAAGGTAAACTAAATTTTGTAATGCAAAATCAGTCAAAAATTAAAATTACCTATCCCAAAAACATTTATGTAAAAATAATAATTATAAACTTTATAATATTACCTACTTGCTGTATAATCTAAACAGCTTACTAATACAGCTATTGCCATACTTATTTAAAATAAAATAATAACCAGTTAAGCAAAATATACAATAGGTAATAGTAACAATATCAGTTAGGACGATAATTAAATATCTTATTACCAGGGTCTGAATTTATGCATGCATTCATATCATAAATATGCAAAATTATTATTTTTTTTTTTATATATTAAAAACTTAAAATTACCTAACTATACGATTTCGAGTAAAAATGTACACAATCTAAGAATATAATATATTATATAAAAATGTTTATTAAAAAAAAAAATTAGAATAACATTATTTTTTTGAATTTTTTTGTTAAAAGTATTAGGTATACTACTATACTATTGATATGCCTAGATTATTAGTAAGTAACGAATACTACCTACCTAGCATGAGGTAATAAAATTCAAAATTCAAATGTTTTCGAATTGAAAACTTATACATTTATCTCAAAGTACACTTTTTTACTTGGAAATCTTCTTTTAACGTCACATGATAAATTGGTACCTACATATTTAAAACTAGATAAACTTTCGGCTAACAGTTCATGTTTTCGTCACCTTCTGTTACCTTGCTTAATAATACTATTGAATATTAACATTGATTATAAATAGTACTATTTATACTATTTATAATCAATGATATTAATTATTGGATATTCTCAATATAGAATATCCATGATTTTTTAATAAAACATTTGTAAGTTTAAATCTAGCAAAATCTATCTCCGACCCTTTTTTTTTAAACTTATTTTTACTATTTTTTTTCATCAGTCAATAGCTTATTGATGTACATTATAATGGGTTATTTACGATCAACAGTAGCTAATTGTACAGATGTAAATATGATTATTTTAATGAATAAAAAATATAATTATAATGAATATAAACATTATTGTAAAATATGTGAAAAAAATTGTAACCATAAAAATGAGCATTGGCCACAGAACAGAATTTATGCCTCACCGTCACGATTAAAAAAAGTATATTAAAATACTTAGAAAATACTAAATAATTACCTGAATTAGTATCTCTTTTCCTTTAGATTGGAAAGATCTACACTACGGTGGTAATCGTCGTTGAATCTTTTTATATAATCCTATTATGACTTATGACGCGCCGATTACCATGTGTTCATGTTGTTTTTCACACAATCACAACTGATGGTTTTAGTGTGATGGTGTGGTACTGTCGTTTTACGTCGCCGTACAGATGATGAACAATAATAAACAGCGATCAGCCAAAATTCAATGACAATTTAATACAGACACAAAGACTTAGCTCAAAACTTCAAATTGAGACTATGTGTTGAATGCCGATTGTTGTAAACATAAAAATTAAATCGTCATGTTTATCCGAAGTCACCATAGATATTATAAAAAAGACGCTAACCTTATTTATTAACTCAGATAATTTACTATGGTCAAACTGGAAAGAAACCAAAAACAAGCCAAGCAATGGCAACCATCGAAACAATCAAACAAATATTGTACATTTCTATGTGACGGATGTTCATAGTGCGCAATGGCGAGTTGAATGATGTACTATCTGCGCATGCGTATGTATATACGTCGCGTATTTATTCCAATAACTTCATTCTCCCTGGAAATGTTACATTTGAATTTTGAATATTAAAACCCCGCGTTTTTATTTATAAAATAAATATGCGACGAATAACTCACGCATGCGCAGATATCACGTATCATGTCACTAACACAACAATTATAACGAGGTACTTGTCGGTCGCTTATAACAATAATTTGTTGTTTCATACTTTCATGTTTGTTATGCATAATAATACATGACAAAATAGATCTATTTTGTCATGTAATAATATGCATAATATAGCATATTACATTCCAGTCACTATTCAGCCGGTTAATGTTTCTAATTATTAACCTAAGAACTCTGTTGGTATTCACTAATCACTATTAACAGTCAGTAGGTATTTAGTATTTTTTACTATAACAAAAGTATAAATACCTTGTCGGTAGCATCGGCTCGTTATTGAGTGGGTCATTATAAAAAATGTGTGCAACAAATTCGAATTCAATAATATTTAGTGAGAAATCAATGAATTTGATAACCTATAAAACATTACAACTAATCACAGACTAGGTATGTCCTATAGTCTGTGAACTAAGAATTTTGTATTTTTCCGGAAAATATTTTATATTTTTTTGAAACATTCAAGTCCACAATTATTCATTATTGAATAACGACATAAAAAAATCGACTGTTGAAATTTTGTTTTCCATAAAAAATTCTTTTTTTCTTTTACTTGTATTCTGACTTTTTTTACCGATTATTTTATAAAATACTATAAATTCAAGTACAGTTTTCCACCAGTAACTATCACCAAACATGAAAACCAAAGCATTTTTTCCACTATTATAAAACGAATTCATACACAGTCATACGGAAAAAAATCATTGTAAAACTAATGTATTAATTTTGCCACCTAAAATATATACACAAATCGTGCCAAAAGTCATAAAAAAGTGAGTTTATTTTTTTAAATAAAATTTAACTACGAACGGTTTTCAATTGAATAGTTTTTTGAATTTTATACTTAACGTTAACGACCAAAAGTCGTTATGATCGTCCGGTTTACACCCCGACACCGGGCACCGCGGTAATGCATCGCCGCAGCCGGTGCACACACTGCGGCGCGCCACTGCTTCGTTCGCACGACGTTTGTCACTCCGTCGAGGCATCCACAGTCGACTACACCTACAAATTATTGTTATTACGATAGTACGACGACGACGAGTGACGACCGCATCACAACCGGACTTACCACAGCCGCCACCGGACCATCAACAGCATCTGTAGCCGTTTGCCAAGTCGCCGAAGCGATTCCAACGCACGGCCATTTTTGATCGCCGTTATCGCCACGATTCGTCGTTTTACCACAGTTCGTGTGTTTGGCGTCCGTTCAGCGCGCTA
This sequence comes from Aphis craccivora, assembly GCA_009835225.1. Classification (NCBI taxonomy): domain Eukaryota; kingdom Metazoa; phylum Arthropoda; class Insecta; order Hemiptera; family Aphididae; genus Aphis; species Aphis craccivora. The sequence goes on from VUJU01000529.1 coordinate 71,774, forward strand.
CGCACTCCGTTCCCGAGGGCTCCCGCCGATCATCATCATCATCGGGCGGTCCGACAACAACACCGTCACACCCGGCACCCATGTTTTAGCCCCGTTTCGCCTGTGTGCAACGGGCCCTCAGCGCCCTACTCCTCGCCGCCGCCTAACAGCCAGACTGCCAGAGTTTGGACCCCTGTCCGTTCAGACACCATCGGGAAACTTACCCAAGAGGTGAGCGAACTGTTGTCCTCGCTCGCACCGGGTGACACGGACCTATTTTTTTTTTTTTTTTTATAATAATATATTATATTATGAGGTAAACGACGACTATGCGGACACACACCAGCAATCGTGTCCGTATACACCGTGCTCATGGCACGCACGATTCGCCGCCAGTCGTCGTGTGGCGTGTGTGTGTCATTTCGTTATCGTTGTTATTAATTATTATTTTCTTATGACGACGGTTGTAATAATTATAATAATAATAATAATTTGATGTCGAAATATAATATATCATAATAATATATTATTATTATTAACTATTATAATAACAATATAATATATAATTTATTTGTGCATTTTATCTTCTTCTTTCTTCAATTAGTTTTCAGCGAAAAAAAAATAAAAGTATTTTTTTATCGACGACTTTTTTAAACTTAATTCAAGCCGAGAGTACATTTAGATATACCGTATATCCGATTAAATTTGTTTTTTTTTTTTACTTTAATTAGTTAGTTTGTGTCGTGAAAGTCTCGTCGATCGCGTGTTGCTCTGTCTTCCGTAAACTTGTTCTAAGTATTAAAGTCATGTATTTATCGACAAAAAGTGTGTTCCCGTTATATATTTCGGCACCTCGATATGCTCGCTGCGATGGAAGGTAAGATCTACCAGAAAACAGCGATCTTTGGGTGGGTTGGGCCTTTTTCAGGATAAATGGTCGTTCTACTGATATAATATAAGTTTCATAATTTTAACTATTTGTTTAATTTGAACTTTTTTTAATGTTCCAATAATTAAAGGTTTCATTACAAGTTCAGGATTATATTTTTAGACAAATTTCACCTATGCTTCTTATCCTGAACTTTATAATATTTATCTCTTTAAATATAGAATTTTCTAATTGGAATTACTTATGCTTAGGAGTGGTGCATTTAACGTGTACAAATGGAATCAGACAATTCTACAAATTCTGATGACTCACAATCAAATAATTCAAGCCGATCTGCATCACCAGAAACTGTAGCTAGAGAGCAATCTGTCAGCGGTTCGCCTTCAGCATCCAGTCATAACTCTGCTCCACAAAGTCCTGACAATAATACTTCTGGGTCCCAGAGCATAGATAATGGAGTACAAAGTCCAGAACAGGATAATGATGATGAAGATGATGATCCTCAGTCACCTGATAGTTCATCATCTAAATCAAAAAGTCCTGTTGTTGAACCCTGTAGTCCTGAACATCAACAAAATGATGAGCCACATAGTCCAAGTTCAGAATCTAGTTCATCAAGTCGTGTATCTTCTACAGCTGGTTCTCCTGATGGAAATAGCCATTCTCGGCCATCATCCAAAGTTTCTTCAAGAAGCAATGAATCTGATAAAGAAACAAAGGAACCTCACGATAATTATTTATCGGATGTTTCTGATGAAGACTCTATGGACAATATAAATGATGATAATACTTCCCAAGTAAAAAAAAAAAAAAAATGATTTGAATAATGATGGTAAATATTATGTATTATGTATTATTTATTTATTTTATTTTTTTTACAGAAAAGTGCAAAAGAATGGAAAAGTGATAATGATACTCATTCTTCTTCAAAAGAAATTGTTATTCCAGTTAATGGTCACAACAACGTGGATACTAAAACTGAGCAGCCTAATGTAGTTAATGATGCTGAAGAACCTTTAGATTTTGAAGCTGAAGACGGGGAAGATGGGGAATGCGACGAACCAAAACCAGTTAAAGATGAGATTGAAGTTGAAGAAGAGAAAGAACCTGAAGAGCTTGAAGAGGGCGAAGTTTCTGATGAAGGTGAACATCGGCCAGAAGAGACAGAACCCAGGCCGATATGTCGTTTTTACTCGAGAGGACAATGTACATGGGGTGCAAGCTGTCGGTGAGTAATATGCTGATAAAAATGTTTAAAGACCTAAATGAATCTATCAAGAATGGTCTATTTAGATTTTTACATCCGGGCGTCGCAGACAAAGGCAATTATTCAATGTTTGAAATGGTACGCCCAATACCACCACCTGGCAGTTTACCATCGTTTTATCCAAATGATTCTTATCGATCACATGAAAGAACTTTGGTAAATATATTTTTTTTAATAATCTTTTTTTAACTTAAGCTGAAGGAAGTTATATTGATTAGATTCCTGGAGGTCCGATTGCACCAATAAAAAAAGACGATATACCACCTGTTGAAACTGCTTGGGAAAGGGGATTACGTCAAGCTAAAGAGGTAAACAGAATACTTTTATTACCTATATGAAAAAATAATTCTTGAATTAAATATTTATATTGCCTATGTACTATTAGATACTTAAAAAGTCTAACAAAAAAAAAGAAACTGATATTGACTTTGAAGAAAAAAAAATGAACCTAACATCAAATCAAGAAGAAGTAGAAAAAGAAAATGATTACTATGCGCAGCAGCGTCCAACTAGTCCAACTGCTTCTCCTGCTCTAAGTCCTCCCATTGAAAGATTGTTAGTATATATATATATATATATATATATATAAAAATTAAATAAGATGTTTTTTTATTTAATTTAAATTTTCATATTTTTTTAGTAAACCTGATTTAGAAGCTCGGCATCATAGAGGTCCTCTCCCAGATGCTTATGTGGACGAATTTATGCCACCACAAGTAGATTTTTATCATCATCGACCAGAATTTTGGCCTCCTCATCATGGTCGTCCTTTACCTCATTTTCCTCCTGGACATCCAATTGATTTTCACGCTCCACCGCGAAGAAATCCATATTATCCATATCCACCCCCTGAACCTTATTATCATCCAGGTTTGAAACCTCACCATCGAGGTTTGCCCCCTAAGTATCCTCCTAATAGAGAAGTAATAATGCAGCGCTCTGAAAAATCTTACAGGTATGATATTATATTTATTAGAATGTTCATTAATAACTATATAAATACTATAATTTAATTGTAGTCCTCAACCTTCTGGTCATCGTAATAGAAGAGATAGGTCATCAAGTCGACCACGAAGAGGAGACGATTGGTCTGATCCATGGATGAGATCAAAATCACCTGGAGGTCGATCTAAACTTAGAGGAAGAAAAAAGTCTTATTCTTCTCACTCTTCATTCTCGTCATCAAGGTACTAAATCATTTTAATATTTCATGTATTAAATGACATCATACAGTAATGTTAACAGATCCAGCAGTAGTTCAAGTAACTCAAGTTATAGCACACGTAGTCGTTCAAGAGGTAGATCTAATTCAATTACAAAAAGTAGGAAGAAAGCGCCTCCATTGTCATTTAAAACATCTCCTAGCCGTAAAACAAATAGGAAGCCAGGTAATTATTGTTTAATTAATTCTTTAAATAAAAACAATTTAAACTTGGTTGATAACGTATCTTAAATATAGTAATCAGAATATTATATTGTAGGTATATATTTCGGTATATTGACATTGTTTACTGATGTTCATGTATAAATTATAGTTTAAATTAGATAATTATTGCTAATTTGTGAAGGTGTTGTAAGATATATATTTTAAATTTATCAAATAACTAATATACCAAGATTAAAATAGCACAAAATACAATAAATAAGTTTTATTTATTATTTTAAAAAGTGTTCAATTCTAAGACAAATAGTACGGATTGAATGTTTTTCCTCACATTATTCAATGAATTGTAAAAAATTGTTAAAATATGCTTGTCGTCTTTGTAATTGTCTATTTTATGCGTGTAAAAGTTTCTAGCTTCACACAACAATTTACCAACCTATAAATTTTATTTTTGAAATTTATTTTACGTACTAATGAGTGATTTTTTTTATGTAGATAAATCGTTGTTTGAAGCAAGTAACTTTTACATATTATATAAGACGGGTAATTATAAAGGCTGAGCCCAATGACATCACGTGGCTATTTTAAATTTTTTAATATCTCTTTAAATAATAATTTTTTTACGTAGGATTTTTATCAAAACATTTCATATAGGCAATAACAATATAACATATAAAAAAAATGTAAAAAAGTCTTTTTTGTGTTGTGTGCTCCTTTAAGTTCAAAACAAATCCTAGTATTTAATAAATAATAATAATGTTATATGAATTCTGCTTAATGTGATCACTTTGGTACAGGTCATTTTGATTCTATTAACTAGTTGATTCTCTAAAACATTTACAACATTACACATACGACTTGGTTTGGGATTTTCATTTTTGATTCTAATAACGGTTGATTCTATAAACCAGTGATCACATTAAGCTGAACTCACTGTATTTCATAATCTTTGTTTATTTTTTAAGTAATGTCTATGGTCATTAGTATACAAAAGAGTATTTTGCAGAAGTCTACTACTGTCCTTGTATTAATTTAAAATGCTATTTTAATTAATATTAATGTACTTAAACAATTATAATATACATCCCATTACTAATTTTTATTTTAGAAAGGAATCCTTCACCAGATGCGTTTGACAAAAAACCAATGAATCGATCAATGAATCCCCCCGTACCAACTAATAGATGGTCTGTTTCCCCAACTAATACACCAGCTTCTATACAACCTGTACAAAGGTAAGCTATTTTTTTTATATATATATTATAGTTATAAAGTATTATTATATTAACATTTTTTAGAGCTAGGCAAATGCCAATGCCGCCTAGATTTGCAGTTAATAAATCAAGTGGAGCTAAGTCACCAGCTACTACTCACACCTCTTCATCTTCTTCAAGCAGTGAATCAGCCTCTGGATCAGGTTCTTCAGAATCTTCTGATTCAAGTGGTTCAGAATCTTCATCTGAAGGAGGAAGTCCAAAACAAAAAAAACTAGGATTGTCTCCCAACAAATTGCTTAAAAAAAAAGTATTTACAAACATACAAATCAATTGTTTATATTTATGTAATTATCAATTTTATGTTTAGATGCATAAAGCACAAATGAAATTAAATAAGAAGAAAATGGGAGCTCCAATTGTTCCTCCAGTTAAAAAAGGTTAAATTTATAAATTATATAAATTGTTCACATCAGTATTGATATTTATATTAAGCAAAGTTACATAAAGTATTTTAACATTTTTTAGAAAAATCAATTTCTCAAGGAAAAAAGAGATCATTAGAATCCGATAATGATGATAATAAAAGTTCTTCTCCACCAAGAGTAAGTTCTATTACATTATGTTATATTTCAGAGCATTTTATCTGCGTGTATAGCCCCTGTGTACAAATGTTAACATAGAAAATTTGCATTCAGTATAATAATTTTTGCATTATTAACTTTAATATTAGAGTAAATTCATGATTTCTACTGCATTAGTATTGACACGCCTATTGTGATACTGTTTTGTATATAAAATTGGTGCTCTATTAAGAAAATTTTTAATTACTGAATACAAAAAAGTTTATAATTATATTATATTTTTTTTCATGGTTTATAAGTTGAGTTTATAATTTTTTTTATAGAAGAAAGGAGGGGCAGCACCATCGAGACGAGAAGAGTTGTTAAAACAACTGAAGGCTGTAGAAGATGCCATTGCTCGGAAAAAGTCCAAAGTAGCATTGTAAATAATTTAATTTATTTAAACAATATCAATTTTCGACTTAATAGTTGATAATTCGATATTATGTATATAGTTTTAAGTACACTAGTATTTTAAAGTTAAAAGATTTTTATCTCATATACATATAATTTGAAAAACAAAATATTTTAATCTTAAATTATATTGAATGTGAGATTGTCAATTTTTTTTTGATATATATATATATATATATATATGATATTATTAATGATATAATTAAAAAAAAATTGAAAAAAAAATTATTGAATTGAGTGTTTTAAGTCGAGGTTACATTCCAAATGCACTTCTCCATATTATTAATTTTAGTTTAATCGCAGAATCAAAGTTTTAAATATTTGTTTCTAAAATTAGAATATATACTCGACTTAATATAATATGTTTATCTTAAATGTATTTTGTTTTATAATTGTTGTTCTTATATATTGACAAATTGAAATGTTGAATTATTTATATGTACAACATAACTGTTAATTGGTATAATTAAAATATATCTTATAATTTCTAATAATGTGTAACATAAAACAATAATTGCATAATACTAGCAAGTTTAAAAGTAAAGTTGAAGTGTATGAGGAACATTTTATAGGCGTTTAGAAAAAATTTATTTTGTTGTTTTACAAATTCAACCATAATCTCTGTTTATAAAATTGCTGTCTGCAGAATTTATTGAATTTTACCTCTCTAATAAAATTCTTCCTCATCATGCCTTATGATTTAACTGACTAGTGGGTTGAACTTCTTGTACTTGGTCTTCTGCAAACCTATTTCCTTTGTTAGCAAAACCAATGATTTTAAGATAAACGTATTTTTTAGTTTCCTTCTAACATAATTTGATAATTACCACAGAACACTCAAATTTTAAATGATCCACTGAAATTATATTATTCAATATATCAAATACTGTTATTGTGTTGTTGAATTTTCTAATGATATGCTGACCTTAGTCCTAACTATAAATGATAATACCTTCAGTCATCATTTTAACCTTCACAATATAATACTTAGTGTCAACAAAAAGTTTTGCAATTTTCAATATTTATTACAAATTGAAGACTACTATGAAAAAAATAAACTAACAGATTTTAAAATTCTATCTTGTCTGCTCTATTAATTGATGATGATTACTAATATTTATGTGTTTGACTTGTTTGACATTTTTTATTATTACTTCAACTATAATATCTTATCATGCATTTCAATATTACAATAATAATATACAATATATTATGTCATGTGGTCATGTTATCATATTCCATTTTTCTTTACCATTTTGTAAGAATTAACTGTGGTGTATGTTGTGTAGCCTAAGTATAACGCCTTTCAATCATATTTAATGATTCATTTTCTTAAGATCATTTGAATACTGAAAAGGGCTATACATTAATTTACGGCCACAAACATTTTTTTTTATAGTATGATAATAACCAAAAATATCAAACTATTAAATTAATTACCATAATAATTATGAAAAATAAATGTATTTGTTTATTTTTTTGATATTGATTATTTAATTTTATTTTGTATTGACGAATGGAACTTCTCCATTTTTTGCAAAATATATTGTATATGAATTATATACTATATAATATATATTGCCATATTGTGGTTCTATTATATGATATAATAGATCCATCAAAAAAAAATATTTTTATTATACTCAGACCAGTTAGCATGTTGTGTATAGGATAAATTAAAATGAATGATATAATGATTTTTAGTATTCAAATGCAGAAAAAATAATAAAATGTTATGCGATTTTTTTTTTTTTATTTATTTATTATTACAGGAAATGCGAATAGAGTGCTGTTGGATGCAACTATACATACACCGTTGGCAAAAACAATATGACCGGAAAGAGTTGATGAATAGTGTTTAGTGTTTATAAGGATTATATTATTTACAGTTTGAAATTCATGAATTTGTCAAAATAATAGTAATAATTGAAAATTATGTGCATTTATAATCAATAATAATAAATTTAAATTAATAGTGACATCATGAGGTGTAAGACACATACTTAAAACCAATTATTCTCTGCATATCATATTTTTTTTTAAATATTTTATAAAATACATAGTTTTATTCTAGGATTTGTTTTAAAGTGGGATATGATTTGTATTCAGTGGTTATGCAAGCTCTGATTCAGAATTTGTTATTGAAGATAGGTCCACCTCTTTCTAAAAAATACCTTTTTAATCCACACTATCAAAGAAATTTCAAGATAGAAAATAATGAATATTAATATTACAAAAAATTATCATCAATTGATAATATCAATAATAATATGATAAACTAGAGTTTTAGACTTTATACATAGAAAATATGTGATTGAAAGGAAACTGAATAAACATTACCTACCTAATGAGTTCATAATCTTTAGTTGTAATTTCAGATATTTGAACAATCCAGGAAAATTAGTGTCAGAAAATAATGTCAACCATATTGCAATTTACATGACTATGATAGACAAAAGTTAGGAAACAGACAATTTTCAACATCAAATGGTTATCTAGTATCATCAGGCAATGACCGAAAATCTAGATATGAATAGTGTCATTAATTTATTGAAAATCAGTTTAAATAAAACACAACTATAGGACATAATAATCGAATACTTTCGGTAATACTTCGAGCAATCTCAGTAAATATAAATATCATTTAAGTTTACTTCATCTCCCATTGATGAAAAAAAAATTATAATTTTTATCAATTGCTTATTCTGATGTTCAGTTTTTCTTGGAGTATTTGACAGCTACAATGATCGTTTATGTTCATCTATTATTTTTTTATCATTAGCAAAGAGAAAGCATTTGGCTTGAGTTGTCTATTTACTAATTAAATTGACCAATAAAATGAACTTGAGGTACACCAGATAGAACTTCAGACAAAGATAACTAAATTAAAGATTTTGATAAAGATCTGAAAAAAAAAATTTATAGAACGCATTTTATTTGTCGTTTGTTTTAGCTGTTGGTACTTTGTGTAAAATGTACGAAAATAAGACCAATTCAACAATGGTTGACGGTTGCATTACTAGATTAATGCCTAATGCCATAATTTGCCTGAATTTAAGTATATATTTTAAGAGTCTGTTACAATTGCATTTTTAAACACTCCTCATTCTAGTAACTCATGCAAAAGCTACGGTATGTGATCAGAGATAAAAGCAGAAGAAGACAGTTGGATCGCATACCATGATTATTGATATTTCCTACTTATAAATTACCAACTTGAGTGTTAATAAATGCAAAATGAATTTCAAAACTGTACATTGTGTATTCTAAAAAAAAACTTAGGTCTTGTCACTGTGTCAATGGTTTAATTGCTAAGACTTAAAACAGAAATCCAGAATTCTTCAGCCGAAGACCTCTTTAAACTTTTTATAAATATACAAATTTGGCTATCACTAGTGAGATGGTAACGGCATTTCAGTCATTATTGTCTGTTGATAGGTACGTGTTATCTTCTTGTTATGGCCATAAAAAATTTCTGCCGATCGCTGAACAACTATAATATTCTAATACATACTCCTGAGACGTAGAATATTGGGGTCTTATGTGTATTTGATAGAAGACTAATTTGCGAATCTCGTCTTAACAGCAAATGAAAGAATAGCTAAACAGTATGACTATCTAACAACACCATTATTTGGATCTAATATTAATATTTTAAAAAAAAACTCATATCTTATACAAGTCTCCTTCAAAGTACGCTATCGTACTTTGGGACTCTACTAAAAGTTCCATCATCAGATAATTCAGCAACCGGCACCTACCCACAAAATATAAAATTATATTAAATAAATATAATAATATTATAAAAAAATTATGTATAGAGTATGGTAATAAGTTAATCACTGTTAACCAGACTACCGGGATGTTGACCTCAAAAAGTGATCTTGTTTCTGGCGTCAGCTTAAAAATATTTCGTGGTATGCATTGATACCAAATAACTTTTACGATTAATAAATTATAGCAAAAAATGTCTTACACTTAGTAATATTTGAAAAAAGTTCCTCGCAAATAAAGAAAACGTGTAAATAAATATAAATAATTTTAAAATACAGTTCGATGGAAAATGAATTCCAAACTGTGGCAAGTAAAAGTACATTAGTTAATTCAAGCTGGGTTGTTTTTGTATCTCAGATTAAATCGTATATTTTGAGAAAAATATACGTAGTACGCTGAATTCGTTTAAGGTGGGTTACCATGATTTATATACCTACATAATGTCAGAGCTGTGCCGTTAAGATTTAGCGCCCGGGACAAAATAAAAAATATTAGCCCCCTTATATTCTAAAAAAAATTTTTTTGGCGCCCCCTTTAAACAGTTTAAACCATGCGCCCGGGGCACATGCCCCCTAGACCCCCCCACGGCACGGCTCTGCATAATGTTATTATTTTAATATTCTTTATATTCAATAATAAAGATTATAAAGATAATTTAGATAAATAATATATTTTTATTCCATAAAAAAAAATCATTGTACATGTTTTACTAGGGAACAAAACTGTTAGACGTTAGTAGCCAATTGGTAAATTAAATATTATTTAATGAAATTTATTTAACTTTGATTTGTAATAATTATATATTATTTTAAATTAATTTAAGTACATATTATAGCTAATAGCTAATATTTCATAATTTGGTAAATACATAAAAAAAGCACAATCAAATGTCTGTACAGTGATACTTAATATTATAAGCTCAATAATTATATTATGTTTAAACTTAAAGTATTTAACTATGATGAAAAAAAATAATAAATAATATATAGTACCATTATTATTTTTTATTGCTAAAATTAGAATTTATATTCAACTTAATATAGTACGTACCTATATTTATCTTAAAATATTATGTATGTATTTTATCTTGTAATTGTTGGTCTTACCTATAATCTTATATTAATTGAATTGTTAAAATAATTAAGTTTATAATATAACTGTTTAGAGGTAAAACTAAAACATAACTTTCAATTTCTAATGCTTATAATAATTATTGCGTAACACGCGCGAGTTTAAAGGTTGAATTGTGTACGAGGAACTTTTTATCGACGTTCAGAGAAAATGTATTTCGTTGTGTTACAAATTTAACGCTAGTCTCTGTCTATATAGTCGCTGTCTGCAGAATTGATAGAATTCTATTTCTCTAGTAAAATTCTTCCTCACAATGTCTTTCACAGCTTCGCTAACTAGCGGCTTGAACGCATTGTGATTGACTTTGTGCAGTCCCATGTCTCCTATTAATGAAATTGACGGTTTTAAGATAAAAATAATATTTAGTTTTATCCTAACATTGAATTCAAATTTACCATAATATACTTTGGACGCTCCTTTGAAAAATCTCGGTATGTAATGTTCAAACACTGTTAGGGTGACGTTGAAATCTTCCAATACTCCGACAACCGCGTACTGTTGCTCCACAGAGCGTTTTGCCCTTTCCAAAGCTCCTTCTGAGTTGAACGGACTATGTTTTAAAAAAAATTTACAATAAAAAGGTTAGCTTTAAATTTTTAATCGACACGTTCAAAACACCACTTCAATCGAACAATTATACCGAACCATACTCCCATATAATAATCTGAATTACCTATTATATTTTTTATGCGTTTCAATCGTACAGCACTTTATTTTGTTGACTCGGACTTCAAATAATATTAAAGAAAAGTATATTATTATATCGCGATCGTTTACAATTAATTTATATAGACAATGTAGTGTATATTATTTCATTAATTCCTTTCAAATAATAACAAATTAATTTCTCGAGAGATCTTTGAATTATTATTTATAAATGTAATGTGGATCCGTAATGACCTTAATATTTTTAAACTTTTTATTAAGTCTCAGTCTTGTTTGTCCGACAATCTGCGGCTGCACGATTAACTTACAATACCTTATATACGACATTATAATCTGCGTATACCTACAATTTAATTTGTTTGAATATCGCCAAGTGTAGTAGTTTTATTTTTAAAGATGTTAGTTTCCCAGCTCTATCCATGACATATTATACATTAATACATTCAAACATAATATTATGTGACATTATAAAATCTTAATAAACGTATTATACAGTGAACGTGAATAATGTTCTACGAATGTACCCAATGTACAGCTATAAGCATATTTGAGCTATTATTGTTATACGTCAGATGTTACAACGTGGATTTGTTAAAACTGTAATAATAATAATAATAATACATAAATTTAATATAATAAAATATTATGCGTAACCTATTGTGTTGAATACGAGTGTAAGGCGTGTAATATTGACAATACATCATCTATAAGTTCCTATCCACATCGATAGTGAATATCTTAGCAGTAAATATAAGACGCGTTTACGGTACATTACATTATATACCCATAACGAACCCGTTTAGTAACGTGTAAGACTGTAAGGCCGGATTTGTGAGGAACTGTGGGTGCGGGTGCTGCGCCACTACTTAAGCTACCTATTCATTTTTCGTATTCCGAATGCACGTCCGAATAAACAGCCAGAATACAATATTATTGTAATTCAGAATAGGTACGTACCTAAACCTATTGCAGTATACTTATACCTACAGGTATTGATAAGCTAAACCCACTTTTCACATATTAAATCGTTGTGTTTTTAAAATAATGATGGATAATGAGGCCACAGTTGAGCTATTGACGAGATGCTTAAAAACTAAAAACGTCAATAGTGAAACAGAAACTCATCTTTTTACTACTTATAGATCACGCGTTTATGTGGCGATGAGTGTGAGCAGTATAAAATTAATATATTATAGACATATATAGTCGAATACCTATGTAGTTCGCACAAAAATATATACGTAATAATGTATAATATACATAATGATCCATTTATATACATACAATTCAATAGACATCGATAGAAATATTTTTATTTGAAATAGATTATAGATTATCCAAAAGGCCAAAACTGTTCTGTGGAAATGTGGAATATACTTTAATATATTTATATTATGTGAATAATTTCATATATATTGTAGGTACTTACCTAATCGAATGAGTGAACGATACGTATACAAATAAATACCTAGTCGAAATCTTAATAAAAAAACGATGGAAAATTCAAAATTGCACCTTGTTTGTCGTATGCGCAACTGCTTATTGTTAACTGGGTTTCACTTTAGAAGTCAGAAAACCTATTAATTGTTTTACTTCTATAATGTATAATCTTATATTTTCAGTTATAGTGGAGTATATAGAAATCAATTTCGTTGGGAGGGGGGGTGAATCCTTAAAACCCCCCTTATATACGCTACTGATCAGCTGTGGAGTGTAGACACTGTAGAATATAGTAAAAATAACATAACATTATAACAATCATGTGTGTAATATAATAATAATAATATTATGATAGTGCATTAGTGCGACCAGAGACGGCGATGTCAAATGTTTGAACACTGACCGTCTATTCGTCATAATATTAATTATTACTATTTATTCCTAATTATTAATTATTACCTACGCTACAGCTCAAATTGGTTATTAATGCATCGAGACTCGAACAGTTTATTGTATATACTAATATACTATACGGGTAACGCCTATAAAGGTATAAACAGGTTATAATGTAGACACTATATTATACTATTATTATGTATATAAGATATTATGATAATACTAAGCCTTAAAGGTAACCAGTTACCACTTATTTTATCAAAAAGTATTAACGGTTTTGGAAATATTTTATACACTATATTTGATGTTATTACTTTTTATAAAATCTATAATATATTTTATTTTCCAATTGTTTAATTTTCTAAGTTTTTAATGTTTTTAAAAACAATTCATATATTTCGATAAAGAATATTTTTCTGTATACTTATTTCAATACTTAGAAGTCAAATTTCGAACGTCATTTAAAATATAAATTAAAATATAAATACCTAATTTATAAATACTTATAAAAATATAACAATGGCTACGATTTTAATAACCATCAAATAACAATCTTAAAAATATTATGAACGTAATGTACAAAAATTACTAATTATAAGTACTTACTTACCTAAAAATTAAAAATTTATAATTATTAAATGTAGAGGGTGCAATATTAAAAACAAAAACATGCAACATTCAAAAGCCGATTCCATTACACGCCGTAACGCATTTTAATTGAGCGCCAATTTTAAGTGGATCTGGCTTAAAAATTGAAATCCACGGGAAAAAGTATTTAAAAATATTATATATTTTATATAATTAATGTTGAATAAAAAATACCGAACTTAAATAAAATGATGAAAATTCCCTTAAAACTAGACAGAAAAATTCAAAATACAATTTACAATTTTCGAATCTCCGATGTCTAAATCGGATATTATATTTTGAAATTTTGAAAACGGTGTTATAGGTATAAATGGTATAATTATAATAAAAAAATAAAAATTGCAATAAAATCCTAGTTGTTCTTCAGCTTATAACTAATTAATTACTTATTACATACAATTCAAAATTTAATTTTTGTATAGAAATCAGTCGAAAAAAAATTTTGCTTCGGAATATTTAAAGTTAAAACGCATGCTAATTAAACATTTACAACGTAGTGAATTAACTTTGTAATTTTATTTTTGAAAATGTTGATTTGTAATGACTTTGAAACTTAAATTATCTTAACTAAATGTTTTTACTCGTTAATTCATTTCGACGAAAACACGTGTTCTCTTTTAAAATTATTTCTTTAGATAGGTAGTTGTATAAATAATATATTTATATACGTACAGTATACACAGTAGCTACAGAGGTAGCAGGCATAAGTATAGACAATATACGTACTATAAATACGTATTTATAGGTAGGTATAGTTACCTATATATTATCTATTTTGAACACATTATCTATCACAATCATTTTGTACCGAGGGATATTTTAATATTTATCAGAAATCGTGTGTGAAAAAAAAAATAACAAAATAAAAAACACTAGAAAGTTTTGACGGAGAGAGTACATCAGCTATCCTAGGTATACCTCTAGCCATATAATATATTATATTATGGCATGTCATATACTCGACTATATTATATTAGTCCATAATAGTACATTACCTGCTGAAGTGCTAGTTATTGCTTATTAGTTATTAGAGTTGTGTCTTATATAGTTATATGTATAATATATTATGTATGAATGCTGCGGAATCGTGCACTGTACGTCGTACCGTAGACGTGAGTCGATATATTAAGGTTATTTGTCATTACCTACACTTTACGCGTTGCCGCAAAAATATCAAACACTCTGTCGCGGTTTATCGGACCTCGCGTCGGCGTACAATAATAACGTAGCTATAATAATAATCCCACCTGCAAAGAATTATTTTGTTATAATCACGATAATGTCCGTGCTGCACGAAATTTGAGCAATCACCATTATTAAGGTACGATAGTCGATAATATTATATCCAACCGATAGCAGAATCGACTTCTATACTAGGTAGGTACCTATACTGCAATATGATGTAGGTATGTACGTAAACAGAAATTAAACTTAGGAGTAAACAGTGGTTTATGATTGAAATATTCAATTAAAACTTGATTCAATATTGATGATTTTTTTAAAGCAGAACCTTGCATTGTTTATGAAATACATCAAAAATCAAAATTATCTATAGGAATTCAAAATTTTACATCTCAACATAAAACGACGCCTATAGAACTGTGATTTTTTTTATAGGGTTTGTAAGTACTTTATATTGATATTATAAATGTATATACCATCCATTGTGCAAATGTATCATGATTATAAGTATTAAAATATGTGATAATTAATTATTCGATTAGAAATATTTGTTATTTTTTTTTATTATTATTACTTAAGCTGGTTGTATGATAATAGTTATTTCTACTTTACGAAGATATATAGGCCAAAAATGCTGTGCCTGCATTGCTGCACACCCATAAAAATGTTTCGCTACTCGATCCTATAGGTCTATGTGAAAGTGGTTGATTGGACGATCACGCTGACGTCTGAATTTCGTTTCTTGTTACTAGTTACTATATAATAAAATGCATTAGCTTTTAGTGATATAGCCAAATAAAACATATTGACTGAAGAATCTTCCACATAATTTTTTTATTTTCAAATTTTAACGAGTAAAAAAATCTCAAAAACAACTAAATTTAATATTTGTCCCGAAAACTATTATGTGTAATTTTTGGTTTTATAATATAGGCCTTTTGCCTAATATTGTATTATCTATCACTTACTTTCTCTTTATTTCTTATATTAGTCTTGAAATTGAAAATGCAGTTTCCTATGAAGGTATGTATTTATTTAACTGTTATGTTGTGCATATAATATAACGGCTCTATATATTTTTTTTAATCATCTCCATCCCTGAATGTGCTGTTTATATAAATCTGCAAACGTACACGTATCGATGTACCTTCGTAATTATATTTTGAACGTTTGAGGATTGCTTTATCGAATATCGAACTTGTGACAGGTTTTATTTTAACCGGTTCACGTATACATATATATACATGGACATATCGTATCAGCAAAGTATTACAGGTTAAGGTACATTTTTATACATCGGATAAAAGTAATGGATATACCTATCAAGTGGTTCAGTAGAATTGGCTAATTAATAGGTTCTGTTTGATCGAATTACTTAAATATGCATATTTTAACATAAGTTAATGCGATTGTTGAATTAATAAATATGCGGTTCAAAACCAATTTATTTACTTTGATTCAAAATATTTTTTTTATGATTAAAATATTTTGCAAGAACTATGTACGTACCTATAATTCTAAATGAGACGATTATTAAAATAAATTATGTACAAATGGTAAACACGATGACCGCGGACGACCCGATTAAATCTGTAACATTTTCAGAAAAATAATGTACCTAATAAAGCTACGGCACCGCACCGAACAAACTCTTTAATTTTTAATTTCAACAAATGTTTAAAACAAAACATTAAAAATCTTAGGTACCTATCTTATTAGATACATACAAAACTTATAATATATACACTGCATCTAAATACTCAATTAGAATCGTAACTTATATTAAATGTAGGTATATGATGTTAAACACGATGTCACGACGATATACAATCGCCGTATATACAATACGCGTATCTTCGTGTACCGGGTACACTGTTCGCCCGTGTACGTCAATTATTAAAACCTTAAGACGATTTAATCTGACGGTTAGTAATATATATATATATATTTTAATGCACTGGTATATAAATGTAATTTTATTTACGTTCGAAAGAAAATGTCCATAATAGTAGGTCAAGTACCTAGTTATATAGTAATATTATTATGTTTAACCTATATTATACAAGACCCTGTCTTTTGTTATGTTAATAATTTATAATATATCAGTATACACTCATAATATACAGCTAAAATATATAATATGCAGAATTTACTCACGTGCATTCCTCGTCGTGTCCGCAAAAGAACATCGTCTGTCGCCTGTGGTCACTAATCCCTTCGCGTTTCTCTCCTTGCGTGTACCTACACTCTCGATCACCGCGAAGAACGCAAGTCTCGAAGTCCTATATAAATGAAATAAATGAAAAAAATAAAATAAAAAATCAACTCATCATCGTTTGACAAACACGCATTCACGCATCCAATCGGTTAGAAATTTAATATGCATGTGCCGTAAAATAACGGTAATTTTTTTTTTACTTTTTTTAACCAATTTGGATCTGGCAACGGCGTGTCGGGAAACGCATGCTTCCTCTCTACATAGTACCATGGCGCTCTAATGTAGTAGTACCACGAGATTACCCGTTCCACGGGGTCCCTCACCAGGTTAATGTAAATGGGTTCGGGCAGGTAAAATCTAAATATATTCATACAGCGACACAAACAAAAAAATACATATTAATTATTATAATACACTAAAACAGTATAAAAAACATGTTAAACTCTTTATCACTCCCTCTCTATTTTTTTTCGCTGCTCTTTTATACTCTCTTTTTCTCCACGCGAACGATCACCATAGTACGAACATTTATGTATATATACAAATACCCAAAATATTATTACTTGGTAAAGTTGACGAAAGATATGTGTTTTATGAATACTGAAGGCGTATCGTACTTTGATACCATGGAAGCCACTCGAAGCTGAAATAAAAAAATATTCACAATAATTTATATAGTTAGTCACACACACACACATATATATATATATTGAAGGGACAACCAGTTATCAGGGAGTGATGGTGAAATTATTTTCTATTGGTGTATGTAAATCTACATAAATATGTATAATATGAAATATTATCTTTAAAGTGTTGAAAATATTCTTAAAATGCTTTACAAGCAATGAAGTATC
This sequence comes from Aphis craccivora, assembly GCA_009835225.1. NCBI lineage: Eukaryota > Metazoa > Arthropoda > Insecta > Hemiptera > Aphididae > Aphis > Aphis craccivora. Next base: position 89,853 of record VUJU01000529.1, read on the forward strand.
AAAACAATGCACATATTGTTAATACGTTACAATATGAGGTAAGTAATAATTTTGAAAACAATTGTATTATTAATTATTTAAACAGTATAAATGCATAAGCAATACTAAACTAACTACTAAGTTATACTATAGGTAAATCGATTCTAAATAGTAGAAATATAGTACATACTATACCTACATTATTATTTTAAAATATTCACTAAAGAAAAGTAACAAATAGTTTGCAATTGCTGTTTAAAATTGAAATTGTAGGTTGTTTTTATTCCTGATGCTCATATTATATTTAACATATTCAACTTTCTTCTCTAAATACAATTTAGCATTTCTCGATGTGTACATTTATTTTAGGAAAGTATAATAGTACAAAAAAACATAATATTTCTAAAACAATAAATATAATTTGTAGGTACCTATATAATATTGTATCTTTGCAAACTATTGTATTTCTATATTTGTGACTATAATTTAAATATTATATGATCGTTCAAAACTATAATTTGTATTGGATTTTTAGAGTTATAACTAAAATTATTAATTACCTATCAGCGTTGTTAAATAATACATTTTAAAGTGCATATCAGTAATTTTTGTTGTAAACGTATAAACCGTTCAGTTCATCAGTTCATGTTGGAATTCCACTATCGTTACGCTAAAAAACAGTGGTCCAAAACATATATTACTTTGAAAAAATTATCATTTTTAGACCACTACTTTTTTTAAATTCTAGGTAATGATTGCTGAGTGCAAAATAATATTGAATGGTTAATGTATAAATAACAAATGTTTTAAATACGATTGGAATAATGCAACATTATAAATCCGTGAAAACAAAAAAAAAATGATTAAAAACCTGCACAAATTACTCCATGATGCGTTTCACTTTGAGATTGAGGGTTGTCATATACCAAATCAAAGACAAATGACAAAAACAATGGACAATGGACCTATGGTATAGCAATTCTACAAGTGGTTAAAAAAAAAATAATAATAATAAAACAAAATAGACTATGCTTATGTATTAAATGAATGACTTTCGTTTATTCGCGATCGTATAGATTATATAGTACCTACGATACATCGATAATTATACATCTGCAGATGCATGCAAGAAGTCAAAACACCAACAACTTAGGTGTACCTATAGGTTATTGCAATATTACTATAATTTATAATTGATTAATTATTTGATTGCGCCTAAGGCTATTTGACAAATAATGAATTTAATAATTATATATTATTATTTATTGATGTCCCTATATATTTAAAACAAATTACATAAACTCTGCACTTATTAAAGATATATTAAGATATATTATTTTATGAATATTGAAATTTTTGATGCAAGTTTGTCTGACCAATTATGAAAACTTTAAATCAAACACACATATTTAATAAGACTCGATTTCAAAAAATAATTAAACCAATGGGGTTTAAACATTAATAGAATGATTTGAATTCAATCATAAACTTATAATATTTACTTTATTTTATTGTGGTTATCAATAATTTATAGAAAACACATATTCCAATTTAGAACTAGCTATTAAACAATATAAAAATATAATATTTTATAACACTTATAAGTTATAACTCTCATAATTTATAAACAGTTATAATTTTATAGATCTCTAGAAAATATTTAAAAAAAATAAAAACATTAATCGTTATTCTAAAAAACCTAAAAAACAAATTTAAGACTTATTTATATATTATTTAAATTTAATAGGTATATATTATATAAAATATAGTTTATGCGTCTATGACTATTAGAGGTTATATAATTTGTTATAAATTACAAATTATAAAATTTATAAATTATATTATATGGAAAGAAATAAGAACATTTTTTAATTTTATGATATAAAATTAAATGTTGACCTTTAAAATATTAATTATATGCTTAAGTAGATTTGAAACACATTTTGTTAAAGTAAGTTATTCTAAAAATTTTTTTTAAAAAATGCTGAAAACCTATCAAAAAAAAAAAAAAAAAAAACAATAAAGAATGTTGTAATTATTGTTGTTTAAGTATTTACAACTGTATGAATCGAATGAAATATTATATAGACAAGCTTATTCGTGATATTAAGGAATTAGGCTGTTATAAAATAAAATAAAATGGCTACAAAAGTTTAAAATTAAATCATATAATATAACAATTAGTTAAATATTTACCAATTATTTTAAGAGTAAAATAAATAATTTAGATAAAATTAAACTATAAAAGAATACTTGTTTATGTAAATTAAGTTAGGTATTACATTCATCAGAGCTCGATTTAGATCTCCAGAAATTAGAATAATATCCAAAATACGCAATTAGATAATATATATAATGTAATATACTGCTCCTTAGCTTTAATAAATAAAATAATACACTCGTTTTGGGTAACATTCAAAGTTATATAACGAAAATGATAGGAATTAGTTAGTTTTCATCCTGCGATTGCCACCATTTTTGTCACACAATTAAATATCATACCGATAATTTCACATAATATATTATATTATTGTTAAGAACTTACTGGAGACAAAATTAAACAAAAATAATCAATTTCGTCCTAAAAATATAGTTTATTGTAGTACTTTAGTACTTATAAGTTATAATTATAGGTAGGTACCTACCTACGCTGTCTATAATATTATAAACTGATATACTGTGATTATAGTGATGTGATTAAATGAGTTATGTATAAACAGCACGTTTATACTGCACCAATTTCATTTTTTTGTACATCATAATATTATAATATATAAGACATACATTCACATCCCGTACAACCAAAACAATAGTAGTGGGTGGTAACTGGTCAGGTTAGTTGGATTCTAGGTTAATATTCCAATTAAAGAATTTAAAAACAAGAAAATTACAATTTATTTTCAGATTTAAACGCTATTTAATTTTTAACAGAGATAAAAATATTATAAATTTCATAATAAATACTTAAATGTTTTTCATCAAATTTGAGATATTGAACCGACAGTATATCACGGATTCATAGACAATGTTTTCAGTTATCATCTTTAATTTTTAAGAAAGGGTTAATTTACCTTGCTATTAACCTAGAATCAACCTTTCTGATTTTGCGGAACGCGAATTAGTATAGTGTCACGCATATGATAGGTAGAATAGCAAAGATGACAAATCTCCAGTGTACCACATCCTTTAAATAATAACTAACTAACATTTTTAAACATAGAAATCAATTATTTTTTTGTAAAATTTTTTGAAACGCAATTCATTGTAATTTTCGTTATAATATTTCGTTGATGTTTACAATTGTTGCTCAATTATTGTACAATAAAATATTTTTTTATTCCATCACAATAACAATTTATACGTTTTAAAATTATAAGGTCTTTTTATTATTTTAATTAAAAAAATGGAAACCGTTAACAAGAATGGCTAGTATCTAAAATCTTAGATATTTGCAGGATGTATTATTATGTTCAATATACCAGACTGTCCAGTCCAGTCCACACTAAGAATACATTTATATAAATCTTGATCCAATAGATCATAGGCCATAATATCTATACACAGTACACACATTTATTAAACAGAGCACCTTCTTAATTAAATTAAAGGCTCAATAAAATACCAAAATTTTACCAACTTATAGTATAATTAAACATCATAATAATTAGATTTTTCTCTCTAAATATTTGAATTTTTTTTTTAAACATATTATATTATACGTGTACAACGTATGTCCAATGGGAACTGTAGTAAGTAAATACATTTTAACCCAATCAAACGATATACCTACATAAAAGTAATATTACCATGGCTATTTTACATGTAGAAATTATCCACTTTAATTAGATAAATATAATTTCTAAAATACTCATTTCTATTTTCTACAATAGTATGTTGATTGTAGGTAGTAGATACTATATAATTAATTATTATATTTTATTTTATGAGAATCTTGTATTTTATGTTGCGGAATTGTATATGATTACTTCTCAGTTTTTAATTCTTAAATTAATTTAAGACACAAAATTCTTTGAAATTTTACATATCTATTATTTTAATTACTTTTATAAATTAAATATATAAATGTATATGATATTATTCTTTATTTTTTTGGTTTTTTATAAGATAAATACAACATTTATCTATATATTTTTCTTTAATTATATTAAATAAATATAATTATTTAATTATATTATATTATTTTTCTATAATGTATTTAATTGTTGTTTGAAAAAAATATCAAGAAAAATTAAGTTTGCAGAGATGATGTCATTTAATTTGATTGTGCCAATCATGATAATATAATAATTTGTTTTCTTACTTTTTAATATAAAAATATAATTACGATATTAGTGTATTAAACGTATATTATATTTAAAAGATGCTATATTTTTTTGTAGATGTTATTAATTATATGTTACTTTTGGACGCACGCCAGCATTTAACAAAATATTTTAAAGGTTTAATTTAATTTTATGATAATTTACGTTTTAAATTATTCACAGTTAAATGAGAATCTAATAATTATTCATTATTCAAAGTAAAAATACTTTTAAACTATATTTTTAATTTTTATAAATCTACTTAATAATTATTTTGATTTTGATTTCCGCTGACGTGATCGTGTATAGTGTACGTAATTTGCAATTACAAAATAAAAAATATAAATCATAACGTAATTATTAGGTATTATTATTTTTGATAAATATAACTTAATAAGTAATAACCTCAATTTGTTTACACATATAAATACATGGTCGTATAGCGGTTTTATAATATTAATAAAGTGGAGGTGTATCTGCTCCATTTATCATTTTTATTACACTATCGAAATAAATGTAATTGTATGATATATAATAGTAGGTATTTACATGTTGTAAATGAAACAATGAATAATGCAAATAATAAATAGAATTCTTTTATATGAATACAAAAATATCGTGTACATATTTTTTTTTCAGAGGATGCAGTAATTAAAACAAAATTAGTCACGATTTTTTGTTGTCAACGTTGTGCCCCAGTTAGAACACATCATGGTATTATAAAAAGGAATTTCATCATTTTCATGTAATTTTTATAAGCATAAGCGTTTATTATATAGGTATTTAATATGCACGTGGGATACATGAGAATTATATTCACCTGTTCGGTTTCAGCCAGACGAATGGTTTCGACCCTTTGAACATGATCTTGGTAAAATACAAACTGATTTCTCAGAGACAGCAATCTCAATATTTCCATGAATGTCTGACTGCCCACTTTAGGTACTCGATTGAAAAATATCAATTCTTTTTTAGCATGACCAGTGTTGTTCAAAGAATATGCTTCCAATTTCTGAATAAATAAGACATTATTAATGTGTGTATATTGCACATGGGTATCAGAGTATACCTATGACTAATAATAATAATAATAAAAATATATGTACCTAATCCATATTACACTAAAATGTGTATTGACTATTTGACTATGTCTCCATACTCAATAACAGGAGTCGGCAACCTTTTTGGTGTCAAGGGCCAAAAAGTAAAAAAAAATAAAATTCACGGGCCATATACCTTATTTTATTTACAGTTTAAATTTTTTTATCAACTAACATTATATGGTGTTCTAATATTATATATACCTACTTTATACTAATTATAAATTGTAAGCGGGCCGCATAAAATCGCTACACGGCTCGAGGGTTGCCGAACCCTGATCTATAGGTAATAATATGATCGTATAAATGACGCATACATAATGCATATGAAAATAAGAAAATATATATAATAACTGACCCCGTGCACTTCGTTGCCCGTTAAAAATGCCAATTCTATCATATGATTCACTAAGACATTTTCATTGACCATTTTGATTTTCAAAAAACTTGTTCAAGCACCACTTTAGAATGCGAATTTCGTAAAATGCTTTCTTATTGCACACTAAATTTGTGGTACGATTTTACGAATGTACTGTGTAAATTTCAAACATAGATCTATCATTGTTCAGACTACGTTTATCAATCAGTGAGTTAGTCAAGTAATAATATTATAGTCATTCTGCTTGGTGTTGCTCGTGAGATTCTTACGATTATGCGAGCAGTAGATTATCATGTATAGGCAATCCACCACGGGTGGATTGCGGACCCTGATAGATGTATACGTAAGTTTATAATAACTAACCCTTAAGTTTCAAAGTTATATCAATTTTTTTACTACAGTGGATAAAATACAATAATGTGCCATTTCGTGGTTTTTATATTGTTATGTTAGTCTATTGCCGTGATTTTGAGATTAACTGTGGACATTGACTAATTTCGATAATTCTTATTTTAGTTGTTATGGTTTTGACAAAATATAACAACAGGTCTACAAATATTATATTCAATCATAACCAATAAATAATAAATATAAATAAATAGTTTATTTCTTGGACAGTGACGTCATTACATTACATATCATTACATTTACAGAAGTATCTTCTCTATATAGGAGCGATTCATCAGTGAAAAATGTTACAAAAACGGGGAAAATAAATAATAATAATAAAAAATTGTTACTATGGTTACCGAAAATAAAATAATAATAATATAGTCTACGTAACATGCCATTATTTATAATAATTGATAACTCCTTTGTTTATTAAGTTATTGAGAATCGATCAAATACCATAAACCTTCTCCACAATTATAGCTCTTCAATTTAAAAAAAAATCGTAACGATCCGTTCAGTAGTTTCCGAGAACATAGGCCTCAACATTGGTTTTCATTTTCACATTTATATATATAGATAATATATTTATTAAATTAGGCGTTTAGTCAGGGGGTATTTTGGGTGTTAAAACATCCCCTTCTCGGTTAATAAATATATAACTCAAAAATGTATTATGTACTAAAAACAATTCAGGGTCTTACAAAATATAAACGACATTGTAACCCTTTTATCTGAGAATTTTGCAAGAAAGAGTCACTGCATCATTTGACTAATAAATATAAATATTATTATAATTTTGTATCTTTATAAATAGTTATTATTATACATTTAAATATTTTGTTTAAAGAAATATTTAAAAGTTAAACATATTTTATAATTTATGAACATGGGCATTTGAAGATGTGATGGAAGTGTGAACAGCCCCCTCTCCAAAATTGATATGAATATTAAATTAAAACATCATCATTTAAAAAATCCTATGTCTTCATAAAATGTATTATCTAATGCGAAAATAGGTTGTAAATATTATTTAAGTTTTTATCTAATTTTAAATTTTAAAGATTACCTATACATATGCTTAAAATATAACTTAAATGTTTTCTTTGTCTCAATAACATTACAATAGAAATTTAATTTAATGAATAGGTTAACTGAGGTATACCTTATAACAAAACGCACAAAAAAAATGAATGAAAGTACTGAGTATTCAGTAATTTTACTGAAATCAATTCATCATTTTCACGGTGTATTTTTTACAGCAGTCAATAATTTAATGTGTTTTAGACAGAGACGAGTTCGGTTCATTTATAGGTACAAGTCTTGCTCTCGTTCATTTCCATAAAAATATTGTTTTTTCTAATAGCAAAAGTAAGATTTCTTAAGATTTTCTCTTTAGGTACTAGACTATTGATTAATTTAAATTTCACAAAAACATTTTTTTTTTAGCAGCATGATTACATACAAATAGGAGCTAATATCATATTTAAATTATAAATTATTATTAATTTATATTAGTTACACAAGTAACCAAGTGCCTATAATGGTATTTAACGTCTTCAAAATAAAATATTTAACAATATTTATTATTTACTATCCTCAATCCTCATACTTAATTTGTAAAATATTAACCACAAGCTCAGTTTATATGTGATTGATAATCATAAAATGTATTTGTGGTTTTTATAATGGTTTTAAGAAATAAAATTTTAAAAAGAAGTAATAAGAAATAATAGCATATAATTCGATACGTACCTAACTATTTAATCGACTTATGAGTTGTTTGAAAGGGAACAATATCGTACCTATACACTGAACGTGTATCGTGTATCTATACCAAAGATTTTTTTATAAATTAGCTTATGGATTTATTATTTGTATGTTGGCAGAAACTGTTTCAATGAGTAATTAGAGAGAACATAAAATATTAAGTACGTTAGGTGTATATACCTATATTTATAATATATTAAAATATTTCAAACACTGTAAGTGGAATATTAATAATGAGATTTTTCTAGTTAATTTGCCGTAATGGTACAAGTAAATGGATTTGAACAAAAACATTATCGTTACATGTATGGACACGAACATATGAACTATGAACACCTATAATAATAAGCTTTAATAGGTAATTGTTTAGAAAGCTTGTATGATGTCGAAGGTTTGACAGATACACATAATATTTGATCCTCATACGTCAAAACAGAATGACTAATTACGAATTCGTACCTATATTACGTTAATTTAAAATGTCAGAATGGTGAGATGTATAGGTGAAGGTGAGTATTGACTTGATTACGTATTCGTTTTGTAAAGTGAGACCAAGTCAATCTTTTATCAGGAGTTATACTTAAGTTTTTAGTTATGATTTTATTGGCGAGTGAAGTTGTAATTTTTTTGAATAGATACATATTCATTACGATTACAGGGGGTAGTCATTTTGGTAGATTTGTTTTTATTTATTTCCCACGCGGCAATTTAATTAAGTGTAATAAAAATTTTTTAGTAATTTTACCGGAGGTCATTGTTTGTTGTGAAATTACCGTGTAACCAATATGTCAATTAAGTGTGTGTGTCGTACCTAGAGCGTATGACTATTGTATGATCTCTACTTCCTAGAAATATCTACCCGAATGAAGAATAATTTAAGAAATAAGTTTGAAATGCAAATATTAGCGTAAAGTTTATGTTTAAAAAGTTACTGACTCAGCTCACAACTAGCACTATCATAAATCCATAAAAGAATCTAATAAGAAAGACACCCGAACAAAATAATCTTATCCGAAAACAGACTGCTTTATTTTATTACTGATAAGATAACTAAAACGGATACAGACATATTATGTTAAAATTTACAAATAAATGAACAGTAAAGTTGTTGATACAAATTGCTAATTACTAATTAGATATGTTAAGTTGATTTATAGTATAATTTTAAACCATATTATAATTAAACAGAAAAAAATTAAAATAAAGAAAAAACATCATAAGACTCTTTAGTCTTGGTTAAAATTTAAAAGCAAATCAATTCGTACATGGTGGTGCACTGGTGCTGATTCATTATTGTGACATTTAGATAATTATAAGTTACTAGCTGTCCCACCCGGCGTTGCCCGGGCATAAGTAACCACAGGTGAAAATCAAGATTTTTTTTATATTATATTAATAATAATAATAGCTGAAAAATACGGTTTTTTTGTACATTTTATTTTAGTACTTTGTTTTTATTATTATTGTTTTTTTTTTTTTGTATTTCCTTTTTGGACTAAAATAACCAAACTACTGGCAGAGCTAACTCTAAAACATGTGACATAGAACTGTCCATGTGAAAAACATTCTTCTCTCAAGCCAATCCCTGCTATGATCAATGATTGTCCTCTGGACTTATTAATAGTCATATCAAAGCAAACTTTGAGTGGTAATTGTGTTATTTGTTAAACTCAAAGGGATAATCGGTTTGAATTAACGTTATTCTCGGAATTATAACTATACATCCTCTAGCACACCCAATGATAACTAAAGCTTCTATTACATTTTTGTGCAGAGCTTTAACTTGCAATCTTGGTTCCTTTTTGATTAAAAATGTTCATATACAGTTCACCATAGAGGAACACATCAATAAATACTAAAAATAATCGTCCGACTACCACCAACTCACATTCGACAACCATAATAATTTTTTTTTTATTAATTTGTAAGAATCTAAGAAATTTTAGAAAATAATTAGAAAGAACCGTACCTATATAAACT
>VUJU01000530.1:0-37116 GCA_009835225.1 Aphis craccivora
ATTTCAAGTATTTTCAGTGATTAGTTTTTGAATTACAACCATAAAAAAAATTCGATTTGGTCGAAAACTGGTTTTGCGTAAAAATTCCCGTTTTTCCGTCATTTTTTATTTGTTTTTCTCAATTTTTTTGAAAACTGTTGGAAAATGTTAACTTTTTACCTCTATAATGCACCAAGGATATTCACTTTTACATCGGAAACCACCCCCATAGTTTGAAATTGGAGCATTATTTCGACTAGTTATGCTGTACACAGACACAAAAACAAAAAAAAAAAAAAAAAAACACACATCATTGTAAAATCAATACATTCTTCACTTCGTTCAGAATCTAAAAACGAGTGAATATTTTCTATAATTGTCCTTAATTCATATTATGTTAGTATTAGGAGATAGTACAATAGTCAATAATATTATTATACATATAAACATTTTTACTTCGAATCTCGGACGAAACTTAAAGAGAAAAACTATGATTTTGTGGTGGAAGATGTAAATTTTTGAATACTAACTTTCCTATTTAGTGTTTCTAAAGTTCTAGATTATTAAGTAAAATAATCATATTAATTTTCCCAGTATAACAGTAAAACATAATATGAATTTGGTAAATATAATAAATTTAATACAATTAAATCTATAATAAAATAAATATAACAAAATATAAATGTAACCTTGTATCAAATAAATTTATAAACCTCATTTGAATATTGTAAGGAAAATTGTGTTGACAATTTTTACACAAAACTAGTTTTCAAAAACATTAATTTTAATGAAAATATGAATAATATTGAGAAATTAAATTAAATTTTCATAAAACATTATCAAAAAATGTAGGTTCTATTTATTATGTAATTAACAATATTTGAAATGTTTGACTTTTTTAAATTTATTTTATGATTTAGGTATACATACTAAACTTTTGTTTAAGAGTATATACAAAATCTTGAAGGTTTAATACCAAGTTCCACAATAGTTTTTCCTGTAAGTTAAAATTAGGACAATTAAAAATTAAATGGTCTCAATTTCTATGTAAATCGTTTAAACCTTACGTTTTTATGAAATTCATCAAAATCACAAAAATATGTAAATTGTTATACTTCTCTCGATAAAAATTCAATGTTTCTTAAATTATAATTTTTTATACAGTATTACATTTAAAAAATACTCAGATTTAATTAAATTATTTTCATACATCTGAAATTGTAGACTTTTTTTCTGTAAATAACATTAAATGAACAGAATTATGCTTGGAAATACAGCGTAAAACTGTGACGTAAGAGACTTCATAAATTGATCTTATAGCAATTTAAAAATTTAAAAATTAGAAAATGAGTAAATAGCCTCAATTTTTTTATATAAGAGTTTAAAAGTCTATAAATTTGATAAATTAAGATATTTAAATGAATTCTAATAATTTTACAAGGAATGTACAGATAGTGAGTTCCGTTTGTCAAAAAAAATAAGTATAATATGTATTTAAAAAATAATAATAATAAATTATTGGAACGATTAGTAATATTTAGCTATTTTTTAACATAGTTGATACCTTTATTAAGCATTTATCGTAACGGAGAATTAGGTTTTGTATTCCTTCATCATAGAAAAATGCCGCCTGTGATTGCAACCATATGTTAACAGCTTCTTTCGCTGCGTCGTCATAGTTGGAGTTTTTACCACCATGAAATGATTTTATGTGTAAAAAAATATGAAAATGAGTAAGCGCCTGTAAAGGGGATGATCAAACTGTTTCCATACAAAATTCACAAAAAGTTGTGTTAGAAAATGAAACTTACTTTCTAGTTTCTGGAAATACCTAGTATTTTTCTTGTAATTTAATAAATATTATTCATATGCTATTAAAACTTTTACTTTTGCAAATATATTAAATTATAATATTATATAAATAGTGAAATTTTTAAACTATTGAGATTTATTTTAATGTAACATGAATCTATAATCTATTCATAGCGTTCTACTGTACGTAAAAATTATTAATTAACGTATAGATTATATTAATGACATACAATTATATACAATTTAATAAATGATTTGTTTTTAGTAAAAATAAGTTAAACTGAATGAATTATCTGTAGATATATCAATTATTTATAATAATATAATATTTTTAAAATAAAAGTTGTAAAAGTGTATTCAAAATCGTCTCAAATTTAAATTTAACACATTCGTAATTGCAGAGAGGTTTCCTTGGTTTTTATCATCTTTAATCTCATCTCAAAACTTTAATGCGCTGAGATCAGTTTATATTTTAATCATTTGATTTAATATGTTAACTGAAAAATGTATAATATCTACTAGTGATTTATAGAACAATAAACATAAAATGTTTTTCGATCTATTTATTAAAACAAAGAATAATAATCCATCGAGCATCATTTTAATACTATTTATTATTCTCGTTTCTCGTTTTAATTATTTGTATACCAAAGAAATACTACAAAAAATAATTTTCGGAAATTTTATTTTTCACTTACTCTCCACAAAGTGTTACCCGAATGACATACCACAGCTAACCACGACCACCTTGCAGGGTTGTACACATACCTAGGTCACGCCATCCCCCACCAGCGTGCTAGCGATAGCCAGGCAGACGAGTCACCCTATGCGAGCGCCCGCTCAACGCTGAATATAATATGAGTTCCTGGTCGGCGAAATGCGCGTATTACATGTGCAGGACAAATATATTGTCGGCGCGAAAAACCGCGTCGGCGTGTCGGCCACCCGGTAAAAGTATGTGGCGCGTTCGCTTCAAAAGGGCCCTTGCGGCATTTCTTTTCTCGCAAAGGTTTTCGTTTGGCGATTGTGGCGTCATGTGACCCTGGTACCGGAAAACAGTATCGCCGACGCGGTCGAACTTTTACCGGAAAAGTTTCCCTCGAAAGGGTTTTCCGCCCACGGCCCAAATGTGATTTTCCATGGTGCTTGTGCACCGCTGCTCCACTTGGCGACCATGAAGGGTCGCGACCGCGATTCCACCGCGTACTTATACACTTATTAAATTGTCCATTGTAGTTTTTAACATATTTAATTAATCTCTATTACAAGGTCCTAATATATTTTCAATGCAATGGCTTCTTAATTTCTAATTTTATCGTTGTTGTGTATAATATGCTATATGCCTATAATTTTAACGATTCAATGAAGTACATTTTCATAAATAAATGACCAATTTTCTTGGATTCAAATCATATCATTCATTAGTGGAACCTATAATATTATTCCTACAAAATATTAATTATTTATATGCATGTATTATACATTATGATTTATGATAAAAAAGCAAGAACTTGTATTTCAAAGTTTTGGTTTTATTGTTATCTACATTGAAATGTAACTATAATGGTGTACCAATTTAGAACGTCCAACCAAAATGATCTTTGATAATAATATGTATATTACAATATTAATTTTAACTAATAATATAACACTCGCCCTATGCGTTTTGATTTTTTGACGCATTATTACTTGTAATACTAAACAGGTTGTTGAATATTCAACTATTGTATAATGTTTACAATTTACTTTGGATCCATAAAGTATTTACTTAAAATATCAACCAATTGCTTATTATTAGAAGTAAAGTTATATAGCCGGATAGTTTTTGATAATAATGGAAATTGTTGTTAATTTACGGTAGGTTAGCACTAAGAAGTGCGAGAACTACAGACATTGACCATAATACTTTAAAATGCTAAATATATTATTATTTAATGATATTATTATTGTAATAAAATCTACTATTTTCGATGATGATATTCTTTATTTCTGTAATATTATATTATTTATTCATAATAAATATATTTATTTATTCACAATATTTATCTTATCACCACAAATATATAAAACAATAATATTATACCAATACTAGTAAAAGAAAACCAGTGATATGGAACATTTTAATATGTATATCTATATAATTGAAACATAAGATAATCAATGAAAAAATTGAGTTATTATAGTTTGAAAATAAATTTAAAATGTATTTAATAATGTAATAATAATCATATAGTATAACTTAATCGACAAAACCAGTAACCACTACATACAAAATGAACAAATTTAAAAAAATATTGCTTTCAAAGTCCTTAATATCGTTTATTATATATATGTATATATATTATATATATATAATAAATTTGTTATGTATTTATGTCGTATGTACATTGTTTATTATGTAAAATATATTAATTTTAATGATTTTTTTTTTTTTTTTAAATTTAATTAAAAATGTTTTGAAATAAAACATTGTTTATAAATTTACGTAACACAGGAGTAGGTAATATTTAAATATTAACTGTATTATATTATATGAATACACGTAGACTATCATATTATGTGGCATACATATTATACTAGTTTTTATTTGGTACTATATATCTAATAATTAATATTTTTTGTATCTGATTTATGTAATTTATTTGAAACATAATATGCAAATTAATTTAAGAATATATTTTATAATTCCTACTTAATTTCACGGGCAATAACATACAATATTATAACTTTAGATTGTTTATTATAGGTACTATTTCATATTTGTATGTTTATACTTTATACAATACAATATTATGCGATTTAAATAAAAATATAATAATTATTGCCATTGAAATTTTAATTTTCAATTAAAATACCTAACGATTTGAAAATTGAAAAATTAATTTGGAGATTTTTTTTTAATGATAGGTATATATTTTCACTGCATTTAGCAATATTACTAGTGTTTTTAATTGCAGAAAGTATATAGTACAATATTGCACTATGCCTGCATGCAATAACTATACGCCATATTATAATAAGCGATAATAAATATAGTTCTATCTATTATCTACTCTTCATTATTTTTCTTATTGAATCTTGATTTTCATATTCATACAACGCAAAACATAAAAAACTGATTTTTGATTTAGGCACATTTTAAATTATATAAAATAGTATTATGATTCATCTACAATCAGTTTAAAAATATAGACTTTATAGTATGAAATTTTATTGGTTACAGTCAAAAGATTAAAATTTCAAATCGATGAATTTATTGTTGTTTTATTTCCTTTGTTTGTATTAATATTATAATTATTAATTTCTATCGACCATCTAATGTTCACTAAAAACATTAATTAATAATCCAATACTTTATGTCTTTATGTCATGTATTGAAATCTAATAAGACAAAAAAAACTTCTAGATCCAACCATATTAAATAATATAAATATAGTAATATTCTTCTTCTCCTAACAATATAAGTAGATTATAGCACTCAATTTGTAAAATTGAATGATTACATTATTATAATATATTGCCATGTGTCACGCCTATCATAGTATATTGACCAATGTAAACGGTATACTATCGCGTAAGATATCGTAACGAGTATTTTTAACTGATTTGTATAGTAAGTAATATATTTTTTTTATATCGATATCGTTGGTGTGTTCGTTCCGGATACACATTTACTATTAGGTACACATAATTATCCCGTCTAGACAGTTTTCTGTATTTCCGTGTAGTTAATAGGCGCGAGTACAAAAAGTCTTATAAGTGTACCTAAGTTATAACCACACTGTTGTCTCAGTTTTTAAAAAAAGTAACATTTAGTTAGTTTTTATTTAAATAAACTAATAATTTTATGTTGTTTCGCTTAATTTTAGAATCTATTGATCTATCAGATAATATAGGTTCGAACATTATTTATGATTTTATGTAATTTTTTGCGATTGTAAAAATGACATAGGTACCTACTATGAGTTGGTAAAATATTTCAATATTAACAATATTCATAATTACTAATTAATTACTAATATACTGACACATCGTGAACATCAATATACAAACATTGATGAGATTCTTATTTTAAAGTTTATCAAATAGATAAATTCACAATTATATATTTGATAACAATACAACATTTCAAAAATGCGTGTTATGTTTTGTACGTTTATAACACCGAGAAAACACGGATGTGGCATTTCTTTAAAATTCATGCTGCAATTATCTGCGGTTAAAAATAAAATTAAACAGCGGGTAAGTGGGTACCGCTCTGGTGTAGGTACATTAGATGACGTAAGGATCATTATTATATATTATAGGAGTGTTAAATTTGAATCCAATAATAGGTATGATTGTACACGAAAAACGATTCTGAACGAAGATGATTTGTCAGCCTAGGGTATCATTTCGAATGGTTGGTGAAAAGGGTGGTTTATGTTTTTGTTTTTAATGGCCCAAATACACCAGAATTCAACTATTTAAGTTCTTTTATAATTATTATAAGCTAAATTTATGAAAAACCTTGTATTAAATTTTCAACTCTTAGCTACTTATACAAACATTTTTATGAATTATACCTACAAAATAATTTGCAAATATTCATGATTTAACGAATTTTTGTTAATATTTGAACTTCAAATGCTAATAAAAAAAAATTGTGCCTATGTATTCTTAGAATTTTTTAATAGCAATAAGAATAACTTATGAGTAACTTTGTAACAAATTTTTAAGTATTTTTATTGGGCCAAAAAAATTTTATCGACACTTCAAAAACCAATTTTCAGAAAAATGAAAATTTCAGTTGTCTATAAATAGCTCAAAAAAATTCAAAATATTTTGAAAAGTAAATCATGTAAAGAAAACGCCAATCTAAATAACTGGTAAAATGTTCAAGTATCTCCGACTTATACTTTTTGAATAATACCAAATACTTAAAAATCGTTTGAGGATAAATCGTTACCGTTACGCTATTTCCTAAACATTTAAAATTCAAACGCACTTAAAATTTTTCCTATAATGATACTTCGAGTTTTCTCTATAGCTACTTGAAGGAAAATTTATAAAAAACTTAGTATTGTATTTTTAATCCTTAGTTATAAACGCAAACAATTTTATGATATTTTAACTTAAAAATTACTTGCAAATTTTCGCGTTCAAGACAGATTTCGTAAAAATTTGAATTATAAATGCTTATAAAAAAAAATTGTGACTAATTTTTATTAGCTAAAATAAGAACAACTCATAAGGAACCTTGTATTAAATTTTCAACATTTTTTGGTCATCCAAAATTTTTTATCGACACTTCAAAAAATATGTCTCATAAAAATCGAAAATTTCAGTGGTCTAAAAATAACTCAAAAAAAAAAAAAAAAATCAAAATTTTTTGAAAATATAACTGTACATAGATAACACTAACATAAAAATTTGGTTAAAGTTTCAAGTATTTACAGTAAATAGTTTTTGAATTACAACCATCGGAAACGTCTGCAATTCTGCATTATATAAATGATAAATATATTGATAATTTATTTCGGTAATTTATTAAAATAAAAAAAAATCACAGTCGAATAATATTAATAACTCTTAATCTAATCGTTACTTAAGCTAACGTTTCATAATGGAGCACCTAAATTTAATATTTTATAATATAAAAAAAAAAACATTTCACCACTGGCCATGGGTATTTGTAATTGTAGCGAAATTGTTTTTAACGTAGAATTATTGATGTACCTACTCACATAGGTATTATAGATGCTACATTAGAGGCATTGGTTTTATTAATAATTTCAAAGCGACCGAACATAACACGCCTAATTAATATTTCGCAATAAAATGATTTTTAGTACGAACAAACCAAATTATATAAGTAAAATTAAATACTTTAATGTCATGACTAGCTAACATAATCGAATTCGACATTAAACCATTTGAAATTTCGTGTCGTATTTGACATTGGTGTGGTTCAATTTTATTACCAAATGCACTCTTGGTGGCGACATAAAGAGATTTAAACGCATCCGCGAATAACCACGATTATATTTTGAAACAAATTAATTTCGAATTTCGGTTGTTGCTGCGACCGAGCCTAATGGAATGTTTGTCGTTGGCGTATAATAATAATATCATCGATAAAACATCGGACTCGTCCCGCTGTCTATGTCTCCATCGTCCACCACCGCCGTCCTGGCAATATAGGCGCGTGAGGCACACGAGTAGAGAAACCCTTTCATTTCCGTCGGTGTTTTTGGCAATTATCGGCATAAATCAAATTTGGCCGATGGCGACTTTTAAATGATACAAATGACCTATTAGGAAGGCCCGCCGCCGCTATACCGTTATTATCACTCGTATGAGCGTTGTTTTGCGGGCAGCGGGCGTCCGTCTGTTTTGCGGAGCCCCGGAACAAATAAAACGGATAAGCGGGTGGCAGTGTATCCGTATGTCGCGCAACACATTTCGACCGGTATTGTTTTCCCTCGGCCACTACGCACACACATGTACGCATACAAACAAATATCTACACAGGTCCACATTGTACCGAAGTGCGCAGAGAAAAAGAGGGAGAGAAAGGGAGAGTGAGCAGAACAAAAAATATAAAATATTATAATAATGAAAAAACAAACAACCCTATCGCTTATAAACTGTGTAAATGTTTTTTTGAAAGGGTCCAACATTAACGCCAGTTTTTAGTTGATTTTTTTCATATTATTGGTATAAAATTGGTATAAAACGCTTACTTTGTTAAATCTATTAAACGAGTCAGAATTAATTACATACTATATCAACAATATTAAAAATTATGGTTTTTTCTGTTTTTATCAGTTTTTAAAATTGTATCAGTGCACTCAGCACTGGTTCTAATTACACAACCGTTTCCTTAGTATATCTTCTAATATAATGAATATTCCAATTCATCAGATTCATTTATGAAAACTCGGGTAACTTTTTTTTATAAGTTATTATTCTAGAACAATACAGTTAATATAAAATATATTATTATGTATATCATTAAATGTATTATTCATAGAATTTGTTTTGCTAATATTTTATTTTCACAAGAAACATGTTAAATTTAGACATTATAAAAAAAATATATTTATATAATATTTCTAATAACCAAATATTAAGAGAATGTTACACATTCATATTTCGAGTATAAAAACACGTTTTACGGGGACAGTCACCATTCATTATACATTTGTAGTAGAATGTTCAAACTTTCAGAGTTCATAGATGAGAATCGTATCTATAATGTAGCATTTGTATTTGTTCGATAACATAATTAAAGGTATATTAAATTTAACCTTTAAAAAAATGTCAAATTTTTATTTAATTTTATCAGATTATTGAGTTGAGATATCGGAAAAATAAAAACGGTAACTACATCATAGATAAAATTTTCATTTATAAACGCTAAAATTTGAACATTATACTATAAATGTATCTATAATGAATGATATCTGTACCTGCAGAACCCTTTTCCGATCTAAAAAATAATGAAAATAATTAATTTACATAATATTTATTTATTTAACAGTTAAATTAAATTTACTATTAGATATTAGTTATATACGCTAGATTATATTAAAGTAATTTATTGCCGTATAAAACATACTATTTAATTTATTATGAATTATAATAATATTATAATAATTATAAAATTATAAAATATTATATCATTTATTTTTTAAAATTCCACAGATTATAGATAAAATGTAATAATATATCATGAAAAAGTTTCAAATAGATACACACAATTAATATTTCTGAATTTCAAAAAAAATAACTAAATTTATTATTTATTTCTCGTTGAAATATCTATAATACTGACAATGAATTTTTAATGTTTTTAACATCTATAAGAATTTATGTGAGATATAATATTATAATATGTAGTTTCAGGTTTTTTAGACTGAATCTAAACATTTTGATCATTGATTATTCAACAACAAAGTACTAAAAGAATCAAAAATTTCAAATACCAGTAAATGGTGTAGTAATTTATTTAAAGATTTTGAAAAATTTATCGAGTATATAAATATATATTTTTTTTATTATCTGCTTCCAGTCTATTTAAATTTCTTCTAAGTTTCTTAACACTGCCCTTCTATTTTTTCCACAGTTTTTCTCGTGGTCTCTTTCCCTTCACTATAATATATCATATGTAATTAATTACTCTTTTAAACATACTTACATCGGCCTGCTATGCATGGACTATCCTTTCTATCTTTGTCCCTCTGATGATTTGAACTACATCTTCTCTTTTGTAAAGGTGGCATAATTTAACGTTATTTCTTATACATTTACATTCCGTATTATGGTATACAAGTCCGTACAATTTTTAAAAAACTCCTTTCTCGAATAGACGTAGTTTTTTTATCATAACCTTTGTTAGTCACCCAAATAACACATTAATTATTTATGATATAAAAGACGAACATCATAATTTTTTATTAGTTATATTTTTTAATTAATAACAAAATAAAGATGTATTATAGTCAAAAATCGCAAGAATTTCTAGTAAATAAATACTTGTGAAATCTTGTATAATATATTCAAAATTTAGGTATTAAAAATTTAAATAAAATAAATTGTAATTACATATCACTAATTTAAAAATGTTCGTGATTTTAATAAATTTTTCAAAACTTTTAATTCTTATAAAAAAAATTGCGGTATTAAATTTTTTATATTTTTTTTTATTTGCTTTAAGAATACAATATTACTAAAAATAATATTATAATTACATTATGAATCACATTTTTATGTTTTTCACTCGAAACATAAATTTTTTCTTTATATTTTAATAGAAATAAAAACAATTTAAAAAGTCAAACATTTCAAATATATAAATAGCAAAGAGCCATACATTTATTAAACAAATAGGTAATTATTAAATCAATTTCATCAAAAATTAGTGTTGTGTAAAACTTCGTGTTTTTCTATAAGTTTTATTTCGTTTTATTTTCTAACTATTTGTAAAATAATAATTATTTTTCATTTTTTTCCTTCTAAAAGTATCAACTAGAATTTACTAGATTCAATTTTCTACCAAATATCTACCTCAAAGTTGAAGATCAAACTGTTTTCATTTTTACTTTTTACTATTAATTATGTACACAGATACATTATTGTAAAATTGAAAATATCATGGTAAAATTAATAAATTCATCACTTTGGTGGTAATTGTTATTATATAATTTATAAATGAACAATTATTTATATATTTTGTATATTTTTATTTTTTTGATAATTTATATAGGTATTATATATACCTAGGTACTGCAATAAACCAACCAGACTACTTTTAAGTTACCTATGTATTTCCTAAGATATCGTATTAGGCTCAATAAAGAATATTAATTTGACATATTTTATTGGTTTTGAGTTTTTATTATTTTATTATTCAGTTCATATTTTTAGTTTATTAATTTTCCTATACACAAAAATTATATCTACTTCAAAAAATCTTGTTACTATTTTTTTTTTTATTTAATATCATAACTATTTAGATTGTAAATACATAAATACATATTATTTTTAATATGGCCATTCATAAAGCTTAAATTTTATTTTTTGTGATATAATGATGTTTTTCTTAAAATCATTTCATTACACTCGATGTATTTATAGTCACTATCTCAAGGCAAACGCGAGGAAAGTTCGATAACTTGAATATTTTGTTTTTATTTCATCTTGATAAAAAAAGATTTAAGGGCTATATAAATGTCCGGTTTTAAATAAAAAAAGGGATTTATTTTACAGAAAAATGAAACAATGTAAGAGATTAGAGAATATTTATTTTTAAATATGCAAATCTAATTTGAAGTACTTTTCTTGTGCTATAGTTGAAGTGTTTACTAAATGAAAATATAATTAAAATAAAAATAAAAATATATAGGTACTTACATACATTTTTTAAAAATCAATAGTATTAATATATACAACTTATACCTATATTTTATTTATTTTATAACTCAAATAAATATAATAATATGAAAACATAATTTAAAAAGAAAAAAAAACTTCTACAAGATTGATTCTAAAATTAATTTAGTTAATATGGATTTGTCATTGCATTGAATATTTTTTTAACATGAATGTTAAGATCGGATACTTGATTGTCATAAGATAAACTTAATACATTTATCTTAAGGTAAAATAATAATTACCTATGTATTAATATGTATATTATACATTTATACTATACATAATATATATGTTATTTTCTAATATTTTTAAGAATTAAAATTCTATTCAACTTTATAGTTGATTACTACACATACAACTAACATTAAAGGCAAATAAAATATATTAATGAGTTGAAATTTGTTTTCTTATTAATAGATAAAAATTGAATATGTTATAGTGTTCCTATGTATAATTTATTTTACTTTAGTTATATTAAATTATATTTTCTTTGGCATAACCAAAAATAAACAATACTAATAATAATTCTTATTGCATCCATTTAAAGTAGTTTTTTCCAGAAATAGAATCAGAAATATTTTACATTTATTTTATTGTTAATTTGATGGGAAAATAACACAAAGAATATCTTAATATATTTAAATATGGAAATATAAATTGCGTGTAAAATAAATATAAAGTTTTTGTTTGAAACTTTAGTAACAGATAATAAAATATAAAATATTTTTTACTTATCTTCATAAAAAATATAGGTAGTACAAAAATATGCATTTTAACAATTGTGAAACTTACGTTTTATGTATAGAAGCATTATTAAGTATTATACACTGATGCTGATAAATAAAATTAGTATATCAAATTAGTATTAATTTTAAATGCTTAAACGATTTAATGGAAACAATTATAAGAATTTCACTATGTTAAATGGATTTGTTAAGTAATAACTAAATTGCTGAAAACGTGTTATAGCTTGTTTGAAAAAATTTTACGTTATGATACGTTATTGTAAATAATATTATTATGTCATTAAAAAAATAACCATATTTTCAAACTTCTGAAATATATTATAATTCTTAATAAATAGTAAACAAATAGTAATATATGATAACTTTTAATTATCACAATATATTATTATTAATATCTAAATAATATAATGACTTAAAAGAATACTGAACAAAATAATAATAATATGTAAGAAAAAACATTTTGTAATTACCTTATTTCATACTATTTACATTTTAATACTCACAAACTAGTGACGTTTACAAATTTAAATTATATTATATTAATTCTATTTAATCAGTATTAAAAAAATTGTGTTGAAATACTGGTTGTGACCTTAAATAGCGCTGTAAACAGGGTTGTCGTATTGGTTTGATTGTGTGCACTGTTAAAAACAAAGTATAAAATATACAAACACAGCTACCGTGTAAAATTGGCCAGGGTTTTTGGTGGCGTAGATCTTCTTTTTTTTCCCCCGTTTCTTTCCTTTGGAGCTATCTCTCTCTCTCACCATTTCTACACTGAGGTCATCGTAAATCAGTTTTTATGTGCGTATAGAAAAACGGCCTCCGCCGTTGCACACACAACTATCACTGTACCACCCCCGTGTGCGCAGCCCATTATTCACGGGGAAAACATCAAAACGCTCCGACGGCGGCAGTTAGTGCAAGCCCTTTTTCCCCATTCTCCTTCGTACGTCGAACCCACACACGCACACACACATGACGTATACTTGTTTTTCATATATAATATAATTCCGCACGTTGCCTTCCCAGTTGATAATGCCCTCAATAAATTCCCAGCGTCTAATTTCCCAGACTCCACTGACGGACACCCGATAAAAACTTCATGCCGCAGCGCCGCCCACGTCCGACCGTCGGTTATACGAGTATTTTTATACATATTATTTTTTATATATTTATGAGCCACACTGTATAAATCATATTGTTATATGTTAGCGTCCTCCCCGCCATCCAAATAAAAAAGAAATTGAAAAACCTTGGACACCGCCACCGAGCTCATACAAAGAAATATAATATTACACTTAATGTAATAAGTAGATACACGACGACTCATGTATATATACAATTTTCTATGAACAAATTTTAAGTAAAAGAATTTTAGGTAAAAATATTTGTTATTCAAAAATGTAACTACTTTCTAATCTAAATGCGTTTACCGCACTGCAATGGTGACTGTCATGTCTTGGCAGGAGGATATACGATAATTCGACCAAAGCGCTTACAATTTATATAATAATATTAAAATTAATAACAATAACAATAAACCTCGCGTAGAGCGTGACGCACAAGAAGGGTTGTAACGAAGCGCGCACGGGGTAGACGGCACGTTGCGTGACGTCACAGGCGGCTGACTAGGTCGTAAACAAACACAACCACGGATAACGTGTACGAGTACGTCAAACGAGGATTTATGAATGGGCCTTCGCCGTAATGGTTGCCATGGGAGACCGCCGCCACCGGCAGACACTAAAATAATATTATTATTGTAGCGAACAAGTGAGTGCCATCTACCGGTTGTCAAACGAAACTGCTGCCACGATGACTTTTGAAAACCGTTTGTTTTTTCCCCTTGATTTTTGATTTTTGTGTATTCTTTTCAAGACGTTTGATGAAATTACGTGTTATGTAATCACTGCCAGTTCTGTTTTGAGTAATAAAAAAAAAAGTAACTTCTTACACAAAATTACGAATATAGGTAGTCACAATAAGGTGTATTATAAAGGAACATTTTAATTGGATTGGTTTTCAACGTTTACATTAGGTCGTCTCTGCTTCAAGTCACCACGTATTGGAATTTTAAATTGAAAACGATTTGCTCGGATTCATTTTTTTTTCAGATACAATATCATACACTATCTCTGTATCACGTTGCTTATACAAGTATGTACTCGTACTGTATATAGTTGTTTTCAGTGTTGAGGCCGTTAATACCAATTGTATCAATTTCATATTTTATTACATATGTTTGTGAATTGTAGAATAGGTAGACGGTTCAGTTTGATAGCATATTTTACAATAACTTTATAGATTTTGAGAGGAACAAGAAACGTATTGAATTTTGTTTTACGATGATGGGTGCTATTTATGATTTTATTATTATTTATTTCCGTGCTTATGTAATGACGTTTTCAAATTCGATCCAATTTTCAACATTATCAACTATTGTTTTTGATTTAGTTGATAGGTTTGGGAGGATGTGTTCAAAAGAAATCCCGAGTACCTACCTACATATTTCTTAATATATATTAACAGTGGAAAATCAAGTATACACATTAAACACGCACAACTACAGTGTAACATCAATATTCTAAAAATTCGATTTTGTTTTATTATTGCAAATTTAGAAAGGAGTAGGTATAATCATCAGCATGGGTATATTAATCTTTACAGTTTACTTTTTAATTTACGTTGATGCAATTTTTTTGATGAAAATTTAAAATTTGTCAGAAAAAAACAATTATAAACTATTATTTAGTTTTAAATTCTTACAATTTCCCTATTTTATATAATACCTTTTTTATTTAGTATAAATTAAAAACTATTTATAGTGCAATAAATATTTATGGTAACAGAAATATAAAATTACAGATAGGTTACCTATACGTGGATACCCGATACTGCATACCTACAGTACAGGTGATAGAACACTTAGTAAAACCTCTGGAGATTATTTTAATATTTAAAAAATATATAATATAATATTCGTCAAATTTTTCTTACAAAAATTCGAAAATATATAAACATAGTAAAATAATTATTTTTTCAATCTTTTGAAGTTTTCTTTTTCATTGAATCGGATAGTAACTACATCGTAAAATAAAGGTTTTAGATTTTTTGTTGTAGTTTAAAAAATGATGAAACGATTTAAACTAATTTTAAAGTAATTAGGTATACTATAAACATACAGTTGTATGTGACGTTTTTAATAACAATTTGTTCAAATTATAAAATTAAAATATTCTGTTTTTTAATAACATCATATACTGTGAGTAGTGTGACGTATTATAAAAATTGAAATATAATCTTTTTACATATTATAATATATTATACAACAGTTTATCATGAGTCACAATTTAATTCAATGGAAAAGTACGTTCGAAACTTATTATTACTTATCATAGATCTAAGTGCGAACTATTTCTTTTCTTTTTTAGTACAAATACCTACACTTTTCTTATAAATATGGCATAAACAGTAATTTGTTTAAACCTCGGTCACGTTACTTTATAATAATTATATTATAGTGGTTAATGCTATTATGGTGTTGACAGGAACCGCGATAAATTATAAGTACACCAATCCGTTATTACAATCATTAATAAAAATCTACATTATCTTTAGGAATTTATTGGTATTAATAACGATTTTATATTCTGTTGTTTTGTTTATACTTATAATTTAATGTCAATAATAAGTTATTGTAAGATAATCGTATCCTGTATTCTAACCGTAATAAGGGTACTCTTTTGGTTTTCCGATTATATCATAAAATTTGTACAATCATCTATAAACACTTAATATTTTTCAACAGTTCCTATTTTTTTTAAATATTTATACATAAACGTATTTATGTATTATGTATACTTATAGCCTTAATGAATTTCCAAGAAATTATAAATGAAATAAGAATAATTGTATTTAAATTTTTATAGAAATCAAAAATGTATACTATATAGTACATATTATAACATTTTATATTTCTACGTGCAAATATTAAAACAAAATTTAAATTAAAAAATTTAATTAACTTTTATTTTTACATATTTTACTTGATTCAATATTTGAATTGGTAGTTTAAGAAAAAAAATGTGAAGAATATTTCATTGGTGACCAAAATAGTGTACTGGCCGAAAACGGACATTCCAGAATAACCGAAAAGGGGAAGGTTCATTTTGACTGAGGTTTCTAATATGTTTATTACTAAGTTATTAAATTTAAATTTAAAATCAATAGATAGTGTTAATCCTTACCCTTATAGTTAGAGTAGTTTACTAATATCATTGATATATTTTACTTATTATATTTTAAAACAAAGAAAGTCAACAACTTAAAAATATGTAACATGTT
This sequence comes from Aphis craccivora, assembly GCA_009835225.1. Classification (NCBI taxonomy): domain Eukaryota; kingdom Metazoa; phylum Arthropoda; class Insecta; order Hemiptera; family Aphididae; genus Aphis; species Aphis craccivora. The sequence goes on from VUJU01000530.1 coordinate 16,803, forward strand.
GTATTGTTGTAATATGTATGGTATATAATTTTACTTTATATTCTGCTTTAAAAGCTTTACATTTGATAGATATATGCAAACATTTTTATGTCCTATTTATCATGTCATTATAACGTACTCATGGCTGTCATATACCTAACGTCGATATGAATATTTATCGTGGTTTTCTGTCAGTCAACGAATACCGTACAAGACGATAATCATAATCTATTGTCGTACGTATGCTTTACACCGACTACACCTCACACAATGTGTTTATAATATTATATTCGAAGATGAGACACTATATAAATATAATTAATACATGTTGTATTATATTGACATATATATATATTTTATTATTTTTTTTTATAGTTATTTTAAACACTTGTTTATTGAAAATTTAAGATATTTTTTGTTTCGTTTCGTTTAAATAACAAAAATTAATCATAATAATAATAACAATAATGAATTCCAATAAATTAAAACGAAATGTACCTATGTTGATGGATGCGTCATTCAGCAGAGGTCGAAGACGATATGAAATAAAAACTAATCGTTTAGTATATAATTCAATGCGTGTCTTGCAATGAGGGTGCGTTGTTGGTGTGCGGTGCGGTCGTGGTTAAAAGTCACACACATAGCGTGTAGAAGAAATAAGAGGTAATTTTGCGAGGACGCAGTTTATACGGTGTGTATTTACAAACGCATTAGGTTATAGGCAGCCATGACGTATACTGTGGAGGTCACAAGCGGATGTCGGTCGGCGGGGGCAATGTATCTCTGGACTACGTCAACAGTTTAAACAGCTTCGGGTAAGACGCACGTTGTATAAACTCGACGTTAAAGTTAATGAGAAATGTAAGTTGAACAGCTCCTCCGCTACTGCCACCGCCGCAGTTTTCGCAGCATCCGTGATCCTCGGGCGAAGGGGTTTCCGCCGGGTGTGATTATGCGCATGCGTGTGTTTACGTATGCATTTAAAACATACAGCGTACGAAAACGACATTCGACGGTAAGAGCTATATTATAATAGGGTTGAGGCGGCAGTGGCGTTTAATGTGTTTTGATAGTTGAGAGCAGAGAGGTTCGTCATAAACGCGTAATTCAAATGAGCACATGGCAAAACGACGGTGACGATAAATAATATCAAGTTTTGTCGTACGCGGTGGCGATAAAACTTCTCTGAGAACAGAAGTACCCTGCAGTGAGATAGATACAACGCAACGAGACCTAACTCGCTTGTGTATGTGTAATACACACTGCAGTGTATATTATATTATATTATGATATCTTTATTATACTTATTGTATTTTTGCAATCACGCGGGACATAACAGTAGGTTCGAAAAATCAAAAGATATTTTCTTTTTTTCATTCGTCCTTGTCGTGTACGTAAGTATAGAAGAGTACCTAACTGCAATCACAATAATTTGGCAGAGGTGTATATCCGGTGTATAGGCAGGTATAGGCAATCGACTTATTTCTATCATGACACTCTTATAATATAATAATAATATTTTTGAAAAGAACATTCGAATGTTAAAACCACTAGTGTTGTAGTGTTTTGTTTTTATGATTCGCAGTGACATTCGTATAGTGAAATTGAAACCGAACCAATAAAACGAAGTATATACTATAATACTGTACAGACTACAGAGAATAAGACAAATAATCAAATAAACACCAGATTTTTATTTCGAAAACTCTGCACCTCTATGTAGTCTAAATGTAAGAGTTTGCGTCCAGTATAAATAACTTCTATCAATCAGATAATAATATTATAGAATCGTATATTGAATATCGTTTACGTCATTTCAAAGGTCTTTACAGTGTATAATCTATATATACCTGCGCGTGATAATAACTTATTACGTTTATTATTTCCGTAATGTAATTATATGGATAATGTGTAGGTTTATGCTATACGGTGACTGAACGTCTGAACGGATTAAGATTCTCGTCGAATATATGCACCGTAATAATAATAATTAGAAGACGAGTAAAAATGTAAATCATCCAAAAGCCATCTAATCAAAATTCTGTTTCTCCCCTTCGCAAAAAACGAACATCTCCCACATCACTCGTTACGCCGCAGCTCGGAGCATAATATCTTTTAGAGCACATAAACGTAAATTAACAATGTGAAAGCTATAATTATAATAAATAAAAATAATCGTTAAACAAATTTCATTTCCCCTTTTGTTAATGTTTGATAGTGTTCATTATTCTCGATTTAAGATGACATTTATATCAAACATAATTTTAACTTCCCGATCCCTTTTTACTGATCACTAAAGATAATACTATACCTTTCAGTGTACAAACTAAACGATAAATTACGATATATACACAGCATTACAGTCTAAACTATTACACCAAACATAAAATATAGCGCAAAGTAGGTATAATATCTAAAAATAAAATAAAAATAGCATAAAATCATTAAGTAACACGTGTTTGCACTGTCTTTGGTATAATTTAAAAATGTTTTGTTTTCATAATATTATTAGTATTGAAAGAAATTATCATATTATATTATGACAACAATTATTATTCATATCAAATGTTTTTTTTTTATTTTCTTTCAGACATTTCTGATTTGAAAATTGATCTAATTTTGAAATGTAATAAACATTGATGTAATTTTAAATTAAATACAAGCCTACTTTATATCGAATTATTTACATTACTTTTTATGGTATATATAATATTTTAGAAAATATGATAGTTAAAATATAACATTTATTATTTAAATATTTTTCTGTAATTTTCTTATAAGTACCTACTATAATAGATTTATAAATAATATTTTATAATAATCATACCAAATTGTAATATTAACTACATAAAAGTATCTACTCACAAACAATAACAAATTACATAATTTAAATAATTTATAAAAATGAAGTATATTATATAAAGGTTCATTAATTAATTCATTATCATTTATCTATCATTTTTTTTTATTTATCATAATTTATTAACAATAAAATATTTATTTGGTATGTTTATACATTTTTGAATTTGATACATCATTGTATAATATAATTAAATTATTGATTTTAATTTTCACTGCAATACTGAGTACATATAGTTCATTGTAAATTTTTATCTCTTAGCATACTGCATTTTAAGTGTCTGTTTTGGTTTACTGTCCTTTATTATATTTTAATATATTAGAGTTTTAATGCTGTTAAACAGCCAATCGGTACGCCTTAATTTACTACGTGAATATATCTATAGAAAATTCCATAATATTGAGGGCTTGCTAACTATAAAACCCGTCTGTGATGCATTTTCCATGTTCGTCGTTATCTAAAAATAATCTCTTTACGAATTCCCCTTGTCACATCCAATAATTCATGTCTTATCTCATTAGGTTACCGAGGTTTTGACTTTCATATGATTGTTCAAATATTATAAAAGGGAGACTCATTTTAAATTTGGGTTTTAAATTTCTTGCATTTGATATAAAAATAAAATTTTAAGACTAAATAAATTATTTTATTATTTTATTATTATAAATAATAGTAGGTAATAAGGTTGTACACATATAGATATCTTAATATTACTTATAAATTATAACTACTCGCATTAACATTTTGTGAATTCAGTTTCAAAAAAAAAAAAAAAAAAAATGCAAAATAATATTTTATGGAATATATATCAATATTATTAATATTTCATTATTTTTAATGTAGTATATTAAGTAAAAATATTGTACTATAGGTATGAGTAATCTATTGTATGTATTTTTAGCTTATACTCGTATTATTTATATCTAAAGCTTAACGTTAATTTTAAGTACAGTACAAACATATTTAGGTATTTTAATTTTTTTGTCGTCATTTAAATACAAATGCATGTTAGTTAAGAAAATATTAGTACGTATTAAATATTTTGTTTTAAATAAATAATTTCGAGTTCATATTTTAGAAAATCTGTAAGATAATGTGTTTTTATTGCAAACAGCGAAGAAAATATTATTTTGATATTCTCTGCAATGGTGTGTCCGAGTAACCACATTAAATCAGTAAAAATGTTTACGTGGTACTTTAGTGATTGGATTTTCTGATTTACATGATAATTTGGTTTTCACCAAAGAAAACAAGAAAAACCCATGTGATATATATTTCGTCGGAAACTCGTGCGAGTAGATGCCAACGGATTTGAATTACGATTTCCGTTTTAATTTCTACTACCCGCTTATATATATATACACGAGCTCGAGCAACTGAAAAAAGGGGCCCTTCTTTTTATTGTTTCAAAAAAAAGGTTTAGAAACAAAAGGGTTTCGTAGATGCAAAAATCTCTCCGCGTGTGTCGTCCCTCCACCTTCTCCTACCACTCATTCCATTCTATCGAATGCCCACCATCGCCGCCAACGTATCTACAAACACATTATACGCGTTTTGTACTTAAAACGGTACAATTTATAGGTGCCGGCTTGCTTATCCTCTTTCTGCGGCGCTTATTCTATTATTTGAAGGAGTCTCGGTGCGGGCCGCAGGACAAAAGTGATTTGTGACTCGCGCAAGGGACCCTTTGGTCATTACGTAGCTTGATAACCGCAACCCCCGGGGCCGCCTTGTCTTCGGGTGCTCTGGCTATTACACATGCAAATCCACTGCTGTATACCCCCACCCACAACGTAGCACACCCATTCCGCTACCGCGTATTTATATGTATTGTATGTGTCTCGCGGTGGGTTTTACAAAAGTGCGGACGGCAACGGCAGCGGTGGTGGCGTTTTATGGCGTTCTCATTAAATCACTGGCCAGTTTAAAAGGTTCCACTCGTATATTTTACTTTTAATGTCTTTTATAATTTCCGCACAAGCCACCTACCACCGCATACCGAGTCTCCATGTCTATCCCTCGGGAAATGGCACAAAGATTTTTCTCTCTCTCTTTCTCTCGAGTTCTCTTTCCATTCTTTTCGTCGTTTCACAGTCCTATCTGTTTGCTTTTACTCTTGTGTATGAGTGCAAGTGAGCGAGCGCACACGTGGTGTATGTGTGCACACCTCTATCTCTCTCTATGGATATATAATATATATATATTATATTATTCTCTGTTCCTGTACATATATACATGTTCCCGTAGAGGCAGTTAAGGGTTTCCGCCAAACGAAAGGGTTAGTGGCAATGATCGGACGTGTAAGTCGGTAGGATTAGTTTTTATTGTATTATATTCGAGCGGAAGGTTGTTATTGTGCCGAGAACGTATAATCCAGGCACAGGTCTGCAGTGGAGTGGCAGGTGGGAGAACCTTCGGAGTAGTGAAACCCATTTGCATTTAAGTGTCGGCTAATCGACGATGTGTTCGCAATAAAAGTTTTACCGTTCACTGGATAAGTGTCTGTAGTATTGCCATCATACTCGTACATTTGCAGTTGGGATTTTATTTGAAAATTTTAATCGTTGAATTTAGTATATTTGCTATCGTATTAACAACTTTAGAACAACTTGCACCCTCAACACTATTTTGATAATATCTACCTGAGTACTACTAACTGATACACAAACATTATAAACCATATTCCCCTCTTACCATTGAATAGTGACCATTTATTTTAAAGTAACATTTTATGTATTAAAAAACATAAATAATTATATAATTTTCGAAAACTCTATAGTCATTTCTACCGAAATGCATACAATTAACTACAATAATAAAATTAAAGTTATAATTTAATTTAAAGGTTATTATACTTAACTTAAGTAATTTTTATCATACATTTACTAAGTACATATGAGTGTATTATTAACAGGTTAACTTCCACGTGTACCATATATCATGGTAAATTGTTGCATTGATAAACAATTCATACCAATTATTATAATTTTTGTCTACCAGGACATACCATTAATAACTATTATAATGTTGAAAAATTATAAATTTATTTCGCTATTTTTACTGAAACATTAGTAGGAGGCCATGCAAACATCCCTCATAGGGAAATTGCATTAACCTGTACCCATTTTGGCACACTTTATTACTAATGTCAATAAATCGAATGTACCTAGATACATGTAGATAGTACATGTGACTCGGTAGTAATGTTCAGCAGTGTACCAGAAATGGTACACTTGGAAATATGGTATAAGTAATAAGTATTAAAAAAAATCCGTGGAAGTTAACCGGTTAAGTACGTATTTAACCATGTTTATTAGAATAATACAATTTTAAAGTATTATTTACACAGAAAAAAGTAATTTTTTGATGCTTTGAAATTTGATTTTAAAAAAATGCGCTGGTACCTACTATTCAGTACAGTGGATGTTAAGTAGATCACTGTAATGAATAAGTTAAATTTAAATCCAATGATATATCTAACATTGAAAACAAAAAACGAAAATAAGACAGTCTGTTATAGCCAATATTACTAAGATACTAAATCTATTTCATTAAAGTAATTTAATAATTTATTATATTGTTATTAGTTATTATTAGGTTAAGTTTAGTAAATGTTATCTGAAAAAAAATGTATTTCTTATTATAATTTATTGTTAGTATGTAATAATTATAATAGTATATTATTTTATTTATACTAGATTATTTTTATTAATTTTTAAGTCAATACTTTTTTATTGTATAAAACTATAATTAGATAGGTACAAAATTAATCTACATGATATTTTTAAAATATAACTGCATTTAGTGAAATTCATAATAAACCTAACATTTTTAAATTCCTACCAATGAACAACGGAACACCCTAGGATTGGAGGCTTTGAGCTTTAAGACCCGCTACCCCCCAAAAATATCTTTATATCATCTTTATATTATTAAAGTATATTGTTTATCTCTGAATATATAACAATAGTAATTAATGATGTTTTCTAAAAACAATGATTATTACTAATTAGTGAAAATTGTTTACTAGTGTTTAAGAAAAGTAGAAACAATTTATAAGTTATAACCCTACAACCAAAGTTCGAGAACGCGGTTGGTTGTCACGAATAATGTTTTTGAATTATAACAAAAATCAATTATAATTAAAATAATTACTCAACGTTAAAATATGTAATTTGTTCAAATTTAAACTTTAAATGTAAAAAAAGCAATTATTTTTTTATATATTTACATTTTAAATTCTGAGTGGAAAGATAAATGTGTTGAACAACTTACAATGGTATGTGATTTTTTTTTTTTTTATAAACATTATTAATAGTCTAAAATGTTTCAATTTTCAACTTAAAGGTTGTTTATGAACAGAAAACTAGATCTAGTTTGAACTTTGAAATATTTCAAAAATAAAAATGTCAAGTACTTTTTTCATACATAATTATTAAAAATAATCAAAATATTAAAGAAAATCAGGAATTTTCATACCAAACCAGTTTTTGATTAAATTTATTTATTTATTTTCTTGTTTCTAAAATTTACAACCATAAAAATTTTAAATTTTTGTCAAGTGTGCATTATTGTTTTTTGCATATGGTCTAATTTTCAAAATTGTTTGATTATTTTGAGTTATTTGTAGATTTTTATCAAGAGAAATTTTCGATTTTTTTTCTTTTTTTTTAAAGGTTGATAAACAATTTATGAATAGGTAAAATTTCTTAAAATTTAACACAAGATTTCTTCTTAATAATTAATTTCTCAAATTCAAGAATTTTGATACCCTCTATAATTTTTATCGAGATTTATATATTAGTAAATATAAAGTATAAACAATCATCCTTTTTCAAAACGCAAGTCCATTGATAAAAATAACAAAAAAAAAAAACATGTAATATTGTAAATACAATGTTTTGCTCAGAATCCGAAACAATAATACAATACGATTATTGCTCACTGCCAGATTAATTCACAATCGTCACTATATATAACTAAAAAGCAATTACAATTTAATGATTGGTATATTAGAAATGTAAATTGCAAAAAAAATTCTGAAATATTCAGATATGTAGGAATGCATTTTAAGCATTTTATGTTATTTGATATTTCATTATTAAAAAAATATTTATTAGATATAAAAAGAAATGTTTATTTTTTTTGTATTATTACATTACTGTTTTCGTGAAATCTTAATAATAAAAGTTTGTCAAGATTTTTAAAGTATCCATCTACATTAAAGTGGTATACTCCAATCTTTTTAATTTAAGTAAATCTAGTACTGTTGCTGAACATTACTTGTATCTTTAAACAACTTCAAACCCTTCGAGTACCATCTTCATAATAATAATCTTTTGACCCAAATCATCTTTTGGAAGCTTATGAAAGGCTCTCTTACTAAACTTTGAACAAGTTCCTAACTTTATAAATATATGTAATAGAAAATACCGAGGCAGGTACAAGTCCCTGTATTTTATTATAATTTTTTTTTATTTATATAATATCTAATTAAGGTAGCTTCTTCATATTTATTATTTACCTACTATTGTTTTTTTTTTTTTTTTTTTTGAACGATCATGAGGACAATTTTTATTTTTATTTTGTTTACTTTATAATAAATTAAACAGTCTAATGAAATTCGTTTCTAATTTAAGTTTTTTATCTAGTTTAATTTAAAAATATCTATTGATGGTAATATCAAATAAATATGTATTAATTCATAATTATTTATTGTTCTATATTTTAATTAGATTCCTAGGTGGCAGGTATATAAGTGAAACTAGATATCATAATATTTTTGTATTTTTTTCTTAATTGTCTTAAATTTATTATCCTACTAAAAACAATAATAATAATTCTGTAGATATATAGTTGCAATAACCTTTGGTTATTTGATTTTGTAACTGATTAATATGAACATAATTCGCAAGGGTTATATTTCATTTAAACCAATAATCATTTAAAACATTAAATTTTAATTAAACCAATAAATACTCATCATAAGACTTTTGTATTTATTATTATTATTATTATTAGGTAAAGCCTCGACAACTATTTCCATTGATAGAATCAAAATAATTAAATTGCATATTATTTTTACACTCAATCCTAAATTACACTGTGTAGTGTACTAGTGTGTACAATGTACATACCAATTACAGCTCATTAATTAACTTGAACTAAGACTTAATAAGTTATCATTATTTATTTTTATATCATATATCATCATAATCTATGAATGTTGATTTTAAACACAAGATAGCAAAATGATTACGATAAAACACTTGATACAGTTAATATAATCATCTTATTTTAATGAAATTAATATGAAAACATTTTTGTGAGCTACAAATATTCTGCATAGGTAAAAACAGGATAATGATGAAGAGGTAATAAATAATAATAAACGTTTATTGTACGTCGAATTATTCGTCAATAATTTTTATTTTCAAAAATATTAAAAATAATCACGTTGCGGGATTATCATTTATACCTATATAATTATTCAAATTGTTGATTTGTACCGTTAATGTACTGGGATATTGTAATGGCGGTCCCCAGACCGATTCCCAAAGGCGTTTATTATTAGTAATTGTTACCTACATATACTGTATTGTTCTAATATATTATTATATGTTAGATCAGGATTGTTTTAACGCAACAGTATACTCTGTATCATAACAAAATAGAATACTAAAATGGTTTAGCAATAATATGGTTTTTTATTTACTCGATACTACCTGCCACCATAATGTTAGAGACGCTTAAACGATCTATTATACCACATACGACAATAATAATAACACGATTATGTCACTGGATTTAATGACACTGATACCCCAATAAGTCACTTAAAATGGAACGGTTTCGAAGTCGTAAATACTTACTTACAATGATATAAGATTATGAGTATGCCAATGTAATACGCGTTACCATCGTCACCATTGCAAAAAAAAACCTATTTCCCGGACCATTGAAACCTTTTTTTTTTTTTTATCTTTTAGGCGGGTAAAAAATTATTTTTATATCACAACGAAATAATACGACGTGCGTTTATAAATATATACTTATTACATAATAATATCATTATTGTTTATCGTTTGCACTTAATAACAAGAAAAATCATTTACGCCGAATATAGTCTCGACGTCTGCAACACTATTATTTCGACCATGTGCAGATGGCGGGGCAACGTGTCTTCCATAGCAGCAGCAGCAGCAGTCATCTCATCAAAGTCGATTACCACGCGCGCTGGTTAAAATAATATTATCGTCATTTATTGCCGCGAGTACGACTACATAATATACACTATACCTAATAGAAGTAATAATACTTCAGACTAGATAACAATCGTACCCGGGCAAACGGCTGCCGCGTCCGCGTTCTATGGTTCGTCGTCTCGCTGGCATAGGTAATCTATTGCAAAACCGTCGCCGGGTTGGAAGTTATCCAGCTATTTGATATGCCTCGTGGCGCGTACATCACACCGGTGGCGGCGGGAGGCGGTGCATTGTCTGATAGTGCTCCGCGGCGGCGGTCGTTCTGTGCGGACAACTGTGTTCGTCTCTCGTGTGCACAAGATTTGTGTCGTAAATACGTACACCATCCCTCGTCAGAAATCTCACTAATACGTACGTATATAAGCGCCTTGGCTCCCGAGCAACCGACAGTAAATCTCGTTATCAATGCTCTCTATACTGCCTCGGCGACCAGTGCGCGGACATAATAAAACGTATACAGAGTGATTGCACGAGTATAAATACCCCGATTTTTTCGTTCATCGATAAATAGGTATATTCAAACTTTGAGTTTTGCAATTTTAAATTCTGCGTCAGGTTAGGTTTTTTTTTTGTCTCTCATCGCCTTTTAGATCAGTAAATATGCTTATATTTTTAATTTTTAGGGTTGTTTCTGGAAGTCAATCGGACTTAGGCGGTACTTGAAATATATGTAATTGTTTAGAATAATACACGATTTTCTGATTTTATTGAAATTTGAAAAAAGAATAACCGTAGCGTTTGTATTATAAACACTATTATTATATAGTATGACGAAAAAAATTATTCACTTGGTCAAAAAGCTTGAAAAATAGAAATAAGATCCCATGTACGTTGATTTTTAGAAATTTAAAAATATTTTAAGTACAGAATCTCATTTTCTCTTATATGGGTTTAAAGCGCAAATATTTGTCAAAATCAGGAAAATGATTAGTTAATTTGTTGTAAAAATGTTTAATTTGTATATAGCTTTGTAAGGTTTTTATGTTCAAATTTAACGACAAAATGCACGTATGATAGTATACTAAGTTCTGTTTTCAAAATATGATAAAATACTGATGGCACATTTTAAATTTCAAGTCTGCATTTTAATTAAATATTTTATTATAGAATCATCATGTTTAAATTGTTTTATTATAAATGTGAGTTAATTGAACGAATAAACAAGTGTTTTTTATGCTTTGTAAATAAATAATTATTTTTATTTTTTTATATAACAAGAAATGTATAAATTATAATACAAGTTTCTGTACCATTCTCATTATTTGGAGCACCAATAGTACAACCTAATATCGCCCTTAAGGATTTACTCCTTCATAGACGATTGAAATGACCTACGATGAATGTGTCGTGTTAACCATACTTTTTTACTTTTATTATTTAGTTAATAATCTTTTAGATAATTTAAATGTATTTAATTTAAAATGTTATTTAGTCATTTTTCATTGGTTTAAGTTTTTATTCTAATTCTTTTAAAATAGTATTTAATATTTACTATACTTTGAATATTTTTATAAATTATAAATATTGATACATTATTAAATTATTAAGAAATTCAAATTGTTATAAGCCCCAAACCCATGTCTTCGCAATCCATTATCATGGATGTATTATCCAATACACAAAATCAAATGACTCTCATATTTATCATTTTGAATTATAATTTTGATACGCTAACATTATCAGTAGAAAAATGATGTTGTCATTCGAAAAACCGAAATTCAGATCCAAATAAACAGTTAACAGGTTAAGTATAAACAGGGTTAACAGTTTTGGTTAATCACTCTGTATAATATGTATGTATAATACCTATATTATGTTTAAGTCCTGAGGTGCTGCGATGCTGTCGTATACACCACAGCTACACAACTGTCACGCGTAAATACGAAGCACTTTTATGTAAATTATTATCCAAGTCAAGAGCAATTTTTTTCTTTACATACATGAAGCGACATTTTTAACGGTTACAGCTCGGTATATTTTAGTCGTGGAACAAGATTTTTAAATAAAATATTTCCGTCGTGTGGATTAAACAAAAAAATTAATTTTGTTTGACTTAATTTAAACATTAAGTTTTATTCACAGCGCAAGCACTAACCTAACCCCCCTCCAACAACGATCACCATCATAAAAGTATTAAACAAAATTGTGATGTTCTCACTTCGTGTCAATTTACCGTTAATACTTTTTTTTACGTCAGAGAAGAACGAAAAAAGGATGGATTCATATATGAAACGTTATATTTTATGAAACAAAAACGGATTTCTCTTTTTTTTTTTCGAAAACTTAATTTAAGTTTTGTAAACAAAATCTAAGACAAAGGCATTTCAGTAGCAATCCTATAAAAATAGATGAGTATTTGCAATAACTTTTCAAATTATATATATAAAAAAAATATTTATTATGATTTTCTTTTTGTTCTATCATCTCAGAGTAAAAACAATCTCTATCCAAGACATCATATTCTCAATATTGTTTTACTTGTCCTATAAAAAGTAACAATATTTCCACGTCGTACTCTGTAACCTAAACCTATATTATAGTATATTGCATATATAGTATATATAGTTACGAAAATGAAATATATTTGTATTATTCAATCTTCAACACTAAAATTATTCTCACACTCTTACATTTACAATTCTCACAGTCGAATATTAAAAATATTAAATGCATATTATAGATTTCAGTTTGTCCAATTTTTAATAATTCTGTAATTTTGTAGAATATGCACTACATTTAATAACGTTGTATTATCTGTTCAATTTTATTCTAATCTGTCAAATTTGTCATCATAATTAAATACTACAAATATTTCATTTCATTCTCAATTTATTGACATATTTTATGTTATATTTACATAGTTTTAAATTATTTTTATTTTTATTTTTCATTTTTTATAATATTCAAATGTTTTAAATTATAATAATATTTACAATTACTATTTTATTATAAAATCCTAATATATATAATAATAAAATATCGGAGCACTTATTTGTTTGTATGTTTAAAATATAAATAAATAAACTTTTTAATTTTTTCTTAAACGATTTGACAATTAATCTTAAAAAATAAATTTAAAACTTAAACACTAAAATACCACAATAGTAGATTGAATCTGAAATGATCTAAATATTATAAATAAGGAAATAGTTTCCAACAATAATTCAATTATTTCTATACATTTTAAATAACAAACTTCGATATTACTAAACAATATGACTACGGAAGTAATTGATTCAGATTTTCCTATATTATGGTTTGTATGTTAACAACGCTTTTAAGAAGTTTAAAATTAATTTATTATTATTATACTAAAATTATTTCAATAATATAATCTGGCATTGTATAGTTATAAATTATGACGTTTTTTAACGATTTGTCCTACTTAAAAAATTGCAATAATTTTGACTTGGATTAGACATTTTTTTTAAAGTTTATATATTACATCCGTTAGATCATAAAGTATTGTTATCGAATTACGCTGATAAAGTCGATAAAGATAACGACTTCATGGGTAAACACTAAAACAAAGTTTTGTCGTACAATCTGTCGGTAGAAATGTATTCTATGTTATGTTAAATTATAGTTATAAAGTTCCCAATATTAGGACATTAGCTAGGCAAATATATTATCGATTATAAATACCAAATACGAACTATAAGTTAATTTAACGGCTTTTCACTAGTTGTATAAATATTAAAACTGTAAATGTATATATATATATATATATATGTATATACATTATATATGTATATGTATGCATGCGAAAATTCGTTGATTATATTATATTCAGTAGTAGTGATTGAATAAAAGATACAAATATTCGTTAAAATACAATTATTCACTTTCCTGTTTATTGGAAATTTTTACTTATTCATTATTAACGAATTTTCGTTTAAAAAAGAATGTCCTAACAATACAATATGTAATATACACCGATCTAAAAAAGCTTCAATACAATTGTCTTTGGCTAATTATTAAATGAACTGAAAAAATTGGGAATGTCTGATCGTCTTTTAACCACTTCTGGTTTAAATTGTATCTAACTGATAGAATTCAACAAATTAAAATAAAATATATTTCCTCAATGTCGAGTAAAATGGCGCATGAAGTATCTCAATATTAACCTACATGTAAATAAATTAGATAAAATAGTATTAATTTATTAATTTAGCAGACGACCTTAAATTATATTATAACTACCATTAACACATGCTATGATTGCCATCGACTCAAAAACGATCTACCTATATAATGAGTTATATATTCTTATATTATAAGATCATTATATCTATGGTGGAATACTAATATACTTTAAATTATTCAAAATCAATAGTAAATATTTATGTAGTATAAAACCAATACATCAATATCGGCAATATTTGACTTTTCCTTAGTTACATCCTTCATGGTCTCGATAACCTAGTAAATCGACGACTATTTAATGACATTTAATTTATACATAAATTAGTGAACAATAGTATTGATTGTCCATATACACTATCTAAAATATATTTGTATTTGTATATACTTTATACATACCTTGTAATCCATCTACATGCTGTATAGATTATCGTCTTCACAATTATAGCCTTAATGCACCAATTAGTCATATGCTGACTTCCTGATAGGTTAAACAAAATAAATATGATTTCCATTTTGAACTATGTTTCTTCTGATTTTATAAGAATTATATTTCTAAATTAATACATTTACAATAATTATTTTTTATTATTATTTTTAAGACAGATTATCAATTTTTAATACGTTATAAATCATATTTTATCTTTATATAGTCTACAATCTATCCTTTGTTATTTTATATTTTTTTTTTTCAAAAGCTTTTTCTATTATGCACTTTGGCGTTTTTCTCAACTTGTAATGTTATAATAAATACTGCGTTTTTTGCTCTTCAGAAATTAACACCGAGTAAATAAAAAATAAAAGAGCTTCAAATGTCTTCTATAGGCCCTACGATATTATACTCGAACTTCTAAATTCGTCCTATACTAATCACCTAAAAATTAAACTATTCTGTTATATAGCGAAAAGTATTAAACATCAATCAATCGAGCAGTCACTGGTATTGATAATAAACCAAATATCGTGAACACCACAAAATATGAATAAAATCAATATGAATCGCATAGAATAGATTAGGTAGGTAATTATAACAAAAGTCAGCGTTACGAATATGAGCTGTATAAACGTATAGGTATAAGGAACCTAAAATTCGTGTTCTGAAATTGTGACAGTATAATACGGTCGCTGGCGAGACCGACTACGCGTTCACGACGAGATAAGAGACGGGCAGTAGTCGTCCTTCATATCCTGCGGCAGCGGCGGTAATCGAACGGGTAAAAACGTTTGTGCGTGGAAAATCGAGTATAAATAAAACATTGACGTGCGACAAGGCCGGGGGAATGATGAAAAATACACGGGTCAGAGAGAGAGAGAGAGAGAATGTGAAACGCATTTGTTGGCGGACGGCCGATACGGGGAAAACCGTATAGCACCGCCGTTGCCGGTGTAAAAGACTCGGTCATTCTTCATATAAAAGAAGCCATTTAAAAAAGAATTATGATCAGTCGTATAACTCGTGGCCGTTTGGGTGAAACTGATGTGCCGCGCACACGGTCACTTTTCAAAAACTGAGGGGAAAATGTGTTCTTATATATATATATCTGTAGTCACATAAATATATATGTATACGTGCCCTTCTGACACGATTTATAACCCGTAGCACACAGCACGTATATAGTACAGTGGTGTTTAATCGAATACTACTACTACGACCACTGTTGCTGCTACTATACACTGCTCTTACCCCGTCACCGTCGTTGTCGGTCGGCTGTTGGCTGTTTCATGTCGCAAATCAACCGGCAGAAATAACGCTTTGACAGTGTCATTTAAGACACCGAAAGCTGTTTGTCAGATGAAAAAAAATATATATCATATTATATATATATATTGTAATACGTATACACATACTCGACTGTTTTTCTCGGTTTCCGGTCGATGGTCGTTGTCGTCGTCGTCATGTCCAATCGAAATACCGACAGTCTCCGCCATGCACACGAACTCCTGCACCTTATGATATGTAAGTTTACGGGTTTTGGTTGAAATCCATAAAGTTTTAACGATAGAAATATTTGTTTTTTTTCTCGACACGTTTTCAATACATCGTGTATAGTTTCTATTATGATTCGACTTGAGGAAAGTCAAAGTATAATAAATCTCAAGTTACGATTGTTTTTTTTTATAACTTTTATTTTAAATAATAAACAGCAATTTCTAGCAACTTGGTACTCGTTATGTTTACACGAAATATCCGTGGTGTTAATTTTTTTCGTCACTGGCTAAACAAAATATGTTTTTTTTCTTGAAAAAAAAAACAATTCAGACTAGAAAGTTATAACAATATTATACTGAATATTTATTATTATTATTCAATGACCTTTATACCATTCTGACATGGCAAAATATAATCTCTGAATACCGAGAATCGTATTTAATATTCAAACACGAATAATTAAATATGTTTTTGATAAATATTAAGTTTTTCAATGTAATATTACAGGTTGAAAGCTTTATACAATTACACTCAATCTTCTGAAGTTTCTTAAAAATTTCTTTTATACCTACTTTTTCTATTTTATATTTTCTCAAAGCTATGGAGATTTTCTTTTTAGATTTTTATTTTCAATGGAACTTTTTGTTTTGAATTATTTATAAACACCTTATTCATTACCTATTCACTTCATTTGAAACATTTATTGTGAAATATTTTATAGATCAATTCGCATTTGTAACTGCGTAGAATCTTATTTAAATATCTGCAATAGTCGTATCGTTAGAAATAATAATTTTTTTTATCTAAGTATATTTATGAATTTTTCGTTTTATTAAACCTCAATAAGATGTATAAACTTAATTATTTATTATACATAAGCCCAAGTTATATTTATATTCATATTAATTTAAAAAGAAAAAAAATATCCTTGTTAATCAAATCCAATCTCGTACAATAATGCAAAAATATACTTCTTAATTTGGAGTTAACTGGAAAACACTAATCGTTAAATAATTGTCTATCCTTATATATGCATATAATTTAATTTTCTTAAAAGCTATATAAGATAACTTTGTCAAAGCTTTCAAGTGAAATGAAAACAAAACGGTATCTAGTAGAAAATTAGATCTAACTCCTACTTTGATAAGTTACAAGTAAACAATAGTTCTTCCGATGAAAAAAAAATTTAGTAAAAGCGGGAATTTTCATGAAGAACATTGACAGATTTCAGCTTAAATTCAAATTTAACACATTTCAGTGACCTATAGTTTCATCTATCAGTCCAAGTACGATTGTATTCTGCTAAATTTATTCTACCGTACTAACGGTTGTAACTAACGGTTGGTACTAATGGTTAAGCTGTTTTTTGTTGATAAATTTTAACGATTTCAGCACTCATGAATTCGAAAAAAAAATAAAAAATTCTTTGCAATACAAAATAAATTATTGCATGTTTGAATGAAAAATTATAGATCTTTATGAAACATATTTTATTAAACGGCATAATAATAAACATAGAGAGTCAAATGGAAGAAATGAAGCTAATTTTTTGGTGTTTTATATAATATTTTTCGTATAAATCGTAGGTAGTCCTACGGCTGTGGTTGATCTGGGCAGACAGCGTTGGACGAGAAGTTAGGCTATGATGGTGTGGCTGATTTGTGTTTTTTGGCTGTCCTGAGATATTTTTGTAACTAATTATACTATCAAAATTAATTTTCTGGTAGTTGATACTAGACATTTTCATAAATATTTTAGTTTTATCAATAGCATCATACGTTTTTTATTTCATACACTGAACAAGAATATTGTTATTGTAATTTTATTATTGATGTATAACAACTTATTTCGAACGAGCAATTGACTTATTTAAAGTTGAAGATCAAAATATGTTTTCATTGTTTTCATTGTACATCACAAAAATAAATAAATAAATAAAAATACATACTGTATGACGTTTGACGTGAAATAATACATTCGCAGATGAATGTCTATAGTAATAGTGTAATTGAGAGGGGGGAATGTTTGGATTATCCACACCTTATTTTGGAAGTTCTCTTTTTTATTATAAGTATCACACATGATTATTTTATATATAAAAAAATAAAATTGTCAAATATACTGGATCATTAAATTTGGTTATTTCCTACAACTGATAACAATTAAAAAAAATCATTAATAATTGGGACATAGACGATAAAAATTAATCAACTCCTCCTACCCTACCATCCAATGCTATAGTGTAACTCAGAAACTCTGACTTATACAGTGATAATATAGAGTCAGAGTAAAGACACCCGTGTGTTAAAACAAAGCACGGTAAAAACTTCTAATGTATATAAAACAATAATATAATTTAAAGTCTTACAATAGTTGGCGTAAATATGATAACCGAAGAGCTGGTTAACGGGGTGGTAACGAAGATGGATGTTTTATTGTGCAGTCATGTTTTTGTTCGGTATGTTTATAGTAATATACCGTTGTGGCTGTTTGTTTTGAATGAACCCGCAGTGCACTAATTAACCACTAACGCACTCACGTTAGACATTAACTTAACTGGTCACGTGGTCTGTATTAATTGTAACGTTTCTAAAGTTTATCGCCCGTCGTATCTTAGGTAGATGATATTGTTAGCGTGCATTTTGAGTGAGTTCATAGTAGACGACGGTAAAGTTAATACCTATTATGTTATATAATTATCAAGAGGTAACCGCCAGGGTATCAGATCATGGAATACCGAAACCCCGCACAAATCTTGTAGTGTTTGAGACACGGTCCAAGTTAGAGGCACAGAAAGGCATTGGCACGAAAGAAATCGTCTGACTTAACCTCTGTTTAATAGGAAGACATCTAAGAAAACCCTCTCCCTCACTCACAAGCGCCGACAAGACGTTCGTCTTCTTGCATGTACCCTCTAAAAGATAAGTAGCTATAGAAATTGCACAGTAATGCCGGTCCATAAAGATCTCTTTTGAACCGTAAAATATTTACTATTATAATAATATCATAACGTTTAACGACAGTGTTTTAATCGGTCTGCCCACATAACTCCATCGCTGTGTCGTCGTCATTGTCCTTCTTACTCGCTTCCGGCTGATCTTCTGGACGGATAACCACATCGCGTTATCGTCACACGCTGTTTTGCCGCGCCCGCTGAGATTTCGTCCGCCAAACGTTAATATTGTTTATGATATACTTATTGTTAATACGCTTCACTTATACAGAGACTTTTACAGTAGGTGGGCACTACGATTGCACTGGACATTTTACTGAGCAAATTCTGATAACAATATAATACTTCACAACCGGTTGTCATCTTTCGTCAAAATTGTTACTTGTTTTATTGTGTACAGTACACGCAGTTTATTATCGTTTCCAATCTGTAGCCAAGATTTTTAACTGTACATTTAAAAAAAATAATAATACAATTTGATTTTTAGAACATCTTCTCTGTATATTTTGACCGTTTAAATGAATATTTTTTAAAAGCTATCTATTTAATAATATTTTATTTTATATTATTTCGGTATGTGTGATAGGTATAAACACTATAAACGAGTTCATATCTACGTATAATAACAGCGAATATTTCGTTGAATTAAACTTTTGTTACTGTAAAATAGTTATTGTTTTTCGTCTCGTTATTATTTACTTTTTTGAAAATGCCATTATTATTTATTATGTTGTCCCACTTTTATGAAGGTATAGAAAATAATAATATTCTATAAAATATCATTATAATCATTTTTAATGTAATAACAGTTTGAGAATATAAAATGTTATACCTAATATTAATGGATTAAATCCCATTGTTAAGTACATCTGAGTAGTTTTACTATGGTTGTGTCTTAACACAAATCACTATAAGACCGTACAGTTTTAAAGTCTGTTTATTATACATTTATACAACATATCGATAAGATATAATTTAAAATTCAATCAACTTTTATGTTGGAAAATGAAACACAAATCAAAATATTCATGAAATAGCTTATCGTGTATGATTTGAGAATAAACTGTTAATAATTTTTATTTTGCATTGACATTTACAATTAACTAAAAATTTTAAATATCAAGTTGGGTTGTACAATTTAGTAGATTTAAAATAAATCAAAAAACCATCAAAACCAACATAAT
>VUJU01000530.1:37166-70680 GCA_009835225.1 Aphis craccivora
TAATAAAATAACTTGAATAGTTATTTGTAGCAATGCTAATTTTTATAAAAATGCACGTCACGTATTGTTATTATTAAAAACCTTAGAGTTTTTGTTTTATTATTGTTAACTAACAGCGAATGTAGTTTTTATTTAAAACTCATACCTACAATCTTCGATTTATTTTGACAATTTTTAATTGTATTAATATTTAAAAGTAAGAACATTGTGTGAGGTGCATCTTAAATTGAATAATACGGTATCATTTATAGTAAAGTTAACACTATATTTTTTTAATATTTTACTAGTCGATTCTATTCATTTTTTTTTCTTTGATAGCATATATAAGTTTAGATTTAAGTTTTAATTTATTCGTTCGTGCTACATAGTAAAAATTACAGTAGCTGTTTGTTTGGTTATTTATAAATAATTTAAATACCTATTTCAAAGTACCTAGTATAGAGAATTAAATATGTTAATATAATTAGAAAACAATATACTGATTGCGCAATACAATTTACCTTTCTAACAACAATATATAGAAATAATGAGAAAGAGAAATAGAGAAAGTGAGTAAAAATAAGTAGATTTAACGAAGCCGGTCAAAAAGTATAGACCACGCAATCCCTTAACGATCGAGACGGTGGAATGGTGGAGGGAAGGAGGAATATTGGATCTTACTTTGTGTTGAACAGTCGTGTATAGACGGAGCGGAGGACGCGGCTCGGCATAGCCGGTTCAAGTGAACGAGAGAAAGAAAAACGGTAAACGAACTTTGGCAGTGGTGCACATTACCCGGTTCGGTATATTAGGTAAATGCCCGTCCATAAAAGGAAAGGTGTCCCTTTTAAAAAGGGGCCGGCGAGTCCAAATTTAAACTAATGTCGGTTTTCTTTCAGCGGTAATGAACTAGTTTATGTCAAAGCCGGAACTTTTAATCGCGTCCGCGGAAAAACACTCGGCAGGGCCTTCTATAAACGACGACTTATGGCGGTCATAATTCCGTTCATTACCGCACTGCAGTAGCGGCGTTAATACTCGTCGGAGAAATTTCCACTGTTTTCTATAGTAATACAAAAGCCACCGGAAATCCATTGACGAGCCCAAACACTTTTGCTGACCACGACATGGTTTTTTTAAATGTATTTTGTTATCATTTTATTTTTTGTTCAAACTCGCACCGGGTAGAATGCCATTAGTGAGTCATGATGAATTACGCTTCTCCAGACACTATATGTAAAATACATGTCTTCTGCAGTGACTTTATCTACTTTAGATAAATTCTGTGATAATTGGATCAACTGGTTAGCTATCGACTGTAGACACCAATCTAATAGCTCCGAGTTGTTAAATTTTTTTCCCCAATCATTTCTATTTATAGTTTGATTTGTTTTATGAAAATGTCAAGGTGAATAGTTATGGTCATATTATATAACTATAAATATCAAGCCATAACACAATAGATTAGTAATAATCATTTCGTATGTGTTCTGTTTTTAGCGTGTAATTTATATTACTGGACAAAAAAAAAAAAAATTATAATACTAAGGAAAATATTGAAAAAATTGAACAACTTTCACCGGTGAATTTCGAATATTTTAAACAATCTTAACTAATCATTTTGTTAACAGCTCAATAATGAAAAACTCGAATTTATGGTTTAGTACAATTATACAAAAACAAACGGTAAACATAT
Source organism: Aphis craccivora (assembly GCA_009835225.1). Classification (NCBI taxonomy): domain Eukaryota; kingdom Metazoa; phylum Arthropoda; class Insecta; order Hemiptera; family Aphididae; genus Aphis; species Aphis craccivora. Next base: position 38,842 of record VUJU01000530.1, read on the forward strand.
GATATTATTTTATATTATATATCCTATATATGTGACTAGGTATATTATATTATAGTAATTTATTTTCCAATGACGTTAAATATGTGCTCGAACCGATCCAACGGATAAATGATAACTTTGGTTCAACGATCGCAATAATAATAATGATAATAATAATAATAATTCCGGTATTCCCTTTGCGGGTTTATGCCGTCTAACTACGGTGGTCACACGCAAAGTTTCGAGGCTGCAACCAAAGTGCCGATTTAGCCGTATCCGGGGCAGGTTTAATTAATCCGGAAGGAAACAGTGCACACAAAGTATGGCATAAAATATGTAACCCCGTGTGGGAGGAACTTGTGGTGTGCAGGACGGTGGACATCGCTGTGGTGTCATCGTTTTTCGCACTCGGAGTCCGGCAACGGGCCAGCGGCAGCAGCAGTAGGAGCAGCAACAGCAGTTTCACCAGACTGCTTTTAATTACATTTCCTAAATTTACTACCACTTTACACACACACATACACATACACCGATGCTCAACCGACCTAAGCTCACGCGCGTTATACTTTATTATTATTCCGTACGGTTCAAACGACGACAATTTACTTCGCACCCGGATACACCCTTTCACCACCGCTGCCGTCACTGCCGACAGAGTTTCCCACACTAGCGCACGCGTGAGACGTATCCGAATATCGTCGCGTGTAATCGTAACGACACACTTTACGTACACATATAATACATACACATAAATATATATGTATATAATATGTATGTACGTAGTAGATGTTATAATGATATTATCTCGTCGCGCGTCCCCAAACTATAAACAAACCAGTATGTATGTATACGACACGATTTCCGCGTTGAATACATTATTATTATTACCCTACAACGGTGTTTCTTAACGAGTAAATCGATGCCAGACCTAGCTCCACGATCCTAACGTTGCGGTATTGCATACATTATGAAACGTGTGATGTTTATTTTATTCTTATTTTTCGATTACTCGGGTCATACTATTATGAACTAGCTGATCTCGCCTGTGACAAATTAAATCATACCCTGTCTTAAACTGCGTTGAATATCGACGACTCGTATTATTTTCAACACAGTTATTCGTGTAGTTTTAATTAAATATAAAATACAGATCTAAAAGTATGTTCAATTTAATTTTCTATAACCGTAGAAACTGTATAAAAACAAAATACAAAAGATTTTCTTCAAAATAAAATCGGCTCCGAGATGCACATCTTTGAGTATATAGGACTATAACTTGTGTACCAAATTTTAAAACAACTAGACCTACACACTAACATTGTATTTTGTTGATGTAGATACCTAATGTTTTATATTATAACGCGTACCTGATGTTTTTTTACTGCGAGCGTCGATTTGATTGGCTTTCAAACACCAATTATGGTTTACCCTAACCTACAGCCTGTATGATGTGGTACGATACTCTTATCAAGTAGTCAGGTTTTTATTTTGACTATAACATAATAGTCGTGTTCACTGTTATAGTATATGAAATATACAATATTAGTTATAAAGAGTAACATTGTAATTAGATTGTTTCCAAAGGTTTACTGGATGCTTAAAAAATTAAGTCAAACAAAATGTTTACAAAACCTTCCTGGTGAAAAATGTGGTTGTGAATGGAAAATCGGGATTTAAAAAAATTCCCACCAAAACACCGATGATAATAATTGCGCACCCTAAAAATCTGTGTTCAAAAGTTAGGTCACCTCCGCCGTATGAAGATATATTTGGGTATATTATATATATATATGGACTAAGTCGACATCGCCGTGAGAAAGACGCGAAGAATTTATTATATTGGTCCCGCGAGCAGCCTGTGTGGTTGCAGAAGAAGAAAGCGGTCGTATACAATACAAAATTATGAAAACTTTTGCAGTGAAAGACGCATATAATACGCGACCGCCACCGAGTACACGGCGACATACTTCTTGATATCCTGTTTAAGCTTATTAGCTTTAAACAAAACACCTCTCTTGCGTCGATTAGCATAAACACCACCACTACCATCACCCCCTCCAACAATTTAGCACTCCTCTGCCTGCATTGACATAATATATATATATATAATACATTGGTCTTAATTCCGTCATCCTACCTTCGGAAACCCTTATTTCTCGCTACCGTCGTTACAAGAAGGGGTGTAAACTTTTATGATCCGTCCGTCCGTCGTCGTCGTCGTCGCAGTCTTCATCTTTACACAGCCGTAGTTGGGGATTGACGGTGGTGGAGCGCATTGGTGCTGTTCTGTATAAGAACGACTAGATTATTATTATCTGGGTCCGAAATTTATTCCGAAACTCACTACCTCTCCGACCCCCTCTATCATGCATTTGTTCGATTTTCAATGTGCCCCGAGCGTTGTTTTTCACACAGCGATGGTTCTTTCCAACCCCCTCACTTCCATCCCCTCAACGTTCTGGAAGTATATCCGTCGTCTTTAAAGCTTCTTCCACCCATTCCCCTTGCCACACTTCTATGTCTATATATATATATATATATTTATACGATATGTACACCGTCGTACACGCATTCGGATTTCCCAACGCGCGTAAATTTACATATTAATTGTCGAATTCCTGAGAACGTTTCCATTCTCCGATGGCTGTGCGTCCTCACCAACTCTCGTCACGTCCGTCGTTTTGAAAGTTTTATCGAGAAAAACGAATATAAGCTTTACCTCCCCTCTTCTCAGCCCAAAATTTCCGTGTAATCGACTTTTTAATTAGTATATACGTTGTGCTCGCCACGTACGTCTTTCGACTTTTCGAGTCATCGAATCTACGTGTTTTAATCTCTAACCAGTAACCAGTCTTCTCTTATTCGTATCTCTCTTTTGCCACGCCATGTTCTCGGACTTATTATAGGCCGTCCAAAACAGCGAGTGAACTTTTTTTCATTTATTCTGCTCGTGGAGAATGCGCCTGAATAGTTGGAATGCATTATTCGCCGCGCGTTTGTCCCTTCCACTCGCCGTTGCCTGGTTATTATAATTATTATATTTTATTTATCTCGATGATTTTTATCTTCTGCTATCAATATGACCACCTTGGAGATTTCCAAGATTTAGATTATTAGGTTTTTATACCGCTCTACTAATGCCTTTAATGACAGAAATTTTTTAGATTATTTTTTGAAGTTTCAACTACTCTTAAGCTTAATTGTGGCATTATTAAATTTGAAAAGTTATAATAGAACCGATTCTCTACATCTATATGACTGAATCTTGAAAACGATCAACGAACTTTTTTCGCTTCAGTTATGTTTTATTTTATTTTCGTGAAAAAACTGACCCTGAAAATTATATGACCGCATTATAATGGATATATTTAAGAAATTATAATAACGATCATAAATTATTTTAAAACATATTATCGTCAATTGTATATTGAAATACATATATTGGTAGATATTATACAGTTCACCAGAGTAAATAGTTTAATTTATTAGATTTATATTGCATTCTTAACTTCGTTGTCTTCGCATTTATTCTATATCTTTTGAGCATTTTGTTCAGTATAGGTAGTATAGGTAATTATAGATGTAATGTTGAATCACCGTGGGTGGTAAAATAAATTTAACTTACAAAATGTTGTTGGAGAAAAAATATTTGAGAGCTAAATATTTAAAAATATGTACAGTTCAGTCTGTACTTAGATTTTATCAACAAATTATATATATACATATATAAAGTATCAATTATAAAATTGATGTAATTTTCAACTTTGTTCCGCTTATTTCGTTGTATAAATATTAAATAAGCCATTATTGATATGTGTGTAGGTTGATAGACAAGTTAACGAGAAATAATTGAGAACTACTACTTTGTGGCAGCTTGAAACACATTCATAGGTAAAAATGTAATGATTAATATTAAATTAGTACTGTAGTTGATTGGGTATCACTAGACATTTACGACATTTAGAATTATGCTACTTAAAATCGACTACACTGTAAAAATAATGATTAAGTCGATGTAATTCGGAAAAAATACTTATTCTACGTCAAAAAACAAGAAAAATAAACTATTTAAAAATCATGTGTACAGCTCCAATTTATTTTTTTCGAGTTTTTCTTCATAAATAATATAACAAAGTTTGTTATTCTTTTAGTTAAAAGTCCACATGGCAAATTGTCACAAACAAATAATAGACGTAGTGTAAACACGAGTAGTAAATATTAAAGATACGTTGAAAAAAATCACAAACCAATATTTAAGTCATAACAAAATATATATGACATACAGTGTATATTATAAACGACTATTTTTGGTTCAAAATGTGAGTATTAAACAGTCGTTTGTTCAAAACCCGGTATTTTCAAATTCACTGTACGTAGCATTGGTGATTAAAATAAAATGGTTATACCATTTCGACAGCAAACAAGAATAATACTATTACACTCTATGGTAATTTAAGTTAATTATCTTTAAAATGATCGACATTAACAGAGCTCAAAAGTAAATTAAATATACTCGTGCAATTTAGTTAGGGTTGAAACACCTTAAATGTTTAGACGATAATCGTTACATTATATAGGTAGGTTAAGTGTGTACGATTTCAATTAATTATATTAAATTGTGGTAAAACTAAGGACATATCATTTTAAATTATATCTGCATTTGTTTTTACCTATATTAAAACTAATAAACATATTATTTACTATACAGAATATTATCCACATATTTATACAATCATAAAATGTCTTGTTGTAATCATTAAGATTCTATTGATATTTCAGTATTCTAATACAGATATTTTTCATATCATTTACTGTATTCATTTTAAATTTGATATTATTCGTGATTTAGTTTTTTGTCATTATAGTACAAAAAGCGTAGTGAACGAATTAATTCTGTTTTTATTAATACTATTATCTGTATCGTCGTTTTATTAAACCGGGGAATAAAAACTCAACTATTTATTCAGCTATTAAGATTTCAATAAATTATAAACTATTCAAAATGTATTTAATTTAATTTTAAAACTAATTAGTTCTAATCTTCACGATTTTGATATATGTATGGAAAATATTAATTTTTTTTTTATTATTGAAAGTTTATAATTTTTAAACAGTAATAATATTATGACAACTATTAAGAATGTTTTATTAAAATTAAAATACAAACTTTATAGGTATTTTTTATTGTTTTACATTAAATATTAAAACCTCAAAAAAGTCGAGAGGGTTCAGTATATTTATATATTATATATCTTATAATTCATTTTTTATTTTTTAATTATCTGGATAGAGTTTATATTTTTATTCCTCATAAATATGAGTTATTAAACTTAAAATACTGAATATTATTTGAGTACCTACGATATACATACATTTTATAATATTATATAATAATATGATAAAGCCGTTAATTTACCGAGTTTTATTATTTATGGAGATCAGTTTACAAAATATATGTTTTGAAAGATAAGTAGAGACATAAACTATAATGGTTTATTATTTTCATTACATAAATCATTATTTAATAAATATTTAGTACTTAACGGTTTTTGTTACTTATTTTGACAAAGCGAATTGTTTCTTAAATTATGAAACTTTATTTTTAAAAATTAATATAATTTAGGTGAACAATTATTTTTATTTTCTTGTTAATTACCTACTTCGATTTTAGGTCATTATATATAAATATGTGCATGTGTATTTATTGTAATTGTACACATTGATTTAATCGTATTTTAATTGATCGAAATAATAATGACTTGGTGTTTGTTTTAAATGCAGATTTTTTTTAAAAATATTTTTGATTATAATTCTCGCTGGGAGGGATAAAACATCCATTAAATAAGTTTTACTTGGACATAATTATTAGTTATCAATTTAGCATGAAATACAAGATATATTATATTATTATTTTTTTTAACTCCATGTCTTTAAATTAAAATTTTAAAAAATATATGGTTTATTAGTTGAATGATTTATTTTAAAATATAAGTCATCACTCATTAGTAATTAGATACATTTAAGATATAAATATAATACATTTTGTTTGTTAAAATTTATCTATAATACTTGAAAAAAAAAATTTTATTTTGACAATCAGTCAAAAAGACGTTGACATCTATAGTAACTACACAAAATGTTTTAAAATTTTAGATACAGTAATTTAAATATTAATAAGTAACATAAAATAAACATTTTTTAAATGAATCGAAAGAAAAAATAACTTATACTTGTACTGTAAATATTATTATCTACTTACAACTCAAAGCTCATATTTTGTCTTAGTATTTTGTACAAATAATATATTTTCGATACTTAATATTACTTGTTTAAAAACTTATAATTTTTGAACTTATGTTAATGCAATTATAACAAATTCATAGTTATTAATAAACTTTTTATCAAACAAATAATATCATAGCAATTTACATACATTCATAATATAAAATATATTTAAACTCCACGTGATACTATATGTATTCTATAAGCGTGTAAAATATGTTGATTTTCTATAGTTTATGGTTTTAAACATGTCTACCAAGGTTTGAGGAAAAATTTTCATTTTGTATAGTCAATATTTTGATATACAGCTTATTAGAATTTCCATTCACTGTAATGAGACAGTTCAGATTTGTTAGTAACAGATCAGCAAGTTTGTTTAATGTTATACCGTCAATTATATTTCAACAACAAGACTTTTGATAAAATATGCACCGTCTAGTCAAGTGCCTAAATTAAAACTTTATACAAACACGCATAAACAACCACTTACCATGTACGCTGTAAACGAATTTACTATTGATGTCTGTCTATATGACTACTTACAATGTATAGCGCTTAAAAATCTCTTGTATTTTAAAAGTTTACAAATTATCAAGATATAATATATTATATTTAATTACATAGTCTTCTATCGTTGTTTCTACTGCAATTTAACAACATTTTATACACAAACTTATTTTATTCATTATGCAATGTATAGAAAATATAATTAAATACATTTCTATTTTTTAGTGTTGTTTAAATGTAAAATATCTACGAACAAAATAAAGAAAAATACTTGGAACTAAATGAAACTATGTACATCCATTAGTCAACTGTCAAAAAATGTTGGTACGTTAAAATAATTTCGTATGTAATCGCTTATTTCAACTTTATACATTTTAATTTTCTGAATAAAGAAAATAATTTGACGTGAATATTGCTATGAAGTTTAAAATTTTAAGTGCTGTGTCTGTTTATTATTGGTTCTTTAAAAATAAAATGTGTTTAATTATTAAACTATATTAATTTTTAAAGTGTATCAACATAAATATCGTTGGTTTAAAATACAATATTAAATTTTAAAGTATGAATTAATTGTTAAATCTTAAAACGAATAAAAATAGAATTTAAATCAATTAATTATACACTTATACAATAAATCGATAATATAAAATAAAAACATTTTTTATGTCTGAAAAAGTATGATATACCTAACAGGTACTAATATTAGAAGTATCGTGCAAAGAAAATAATTATATATAAATCAATAATCAATATTCATAGAAACATGATTTTATTAATTTTAGAAATTATAAGTGAATTATAATAAGAAGATTTTAAGGCCATCATAAACTTAAGTCAAAAATATTTTGTTTCCAGTTGGTCACACTTGGCTTTGAGGAATAAATTATAATTATTTACTCGGTAAGTTATAATTCAGAATATGATAATTGGAAGTATTTGCATTGTCTAATTTGTACTTAGTATTTCAACAGATTAAATAAAATAATATCTATACTAGCATTATTATTATAATATAAATGTATGTTTACTTATACGATCAATATTGTTATATTATTATATTATCATGAGTTTGTGTGATATAATTTTAAATACTTAAACTTATTGTAATGTAAAATGTCTTCATAGGAATAATAATCATACAATAAACTTTATAAACAATATTCATTGCTTAATATTAATTATTGTATATAAATATTGTTTTGTCGTAAACATTTTATAATAATACGAATAGAAATGCCAAGTGGAAAAGCAAAATCATTACATTTTTAAATACTTATTTAAGTACAATACTATAACAATAAAATGTTTTTATTTATTTTTATAATAATTATACGGATCTCTTTGTCTTGAATTGATAAAAATATAATAATATTTTTATGTAATATTACGAGCATAATATTATTTAACTTAAATAAACTTAAACGAATAGAACTGTAATTGAATAGTCTCTATCCATTATAAACAGGTTATTCTAATATATTTAATCATGCCAGTAAACACTGTATTATAGAGAATAATCGATGTCGTAGTGACCTGTCAAAATGTTTTGTTTCGACAATAGTATACTGGAAAATTAAAAAAAGTTAACAGTATAGACAGAAAATATTGTGATAAGTATAATTTTTTTGCCCGTTTCTCGCAATAAATTAACAGTGACGGACGTTGAGAAACAAAGTAAAGTTTTTCGAAAAAAAAAAAATCACAAGGGAGAGGGAAAGAAATTAATTGAAAGGAAAATAATTAAAAGTGCGAAAATCAGAGGGACAAAAGAGGAATGAATTTTGATAAGACGTCAAACAGGGCGGTAATGAAAGGTGAAAGATTTTTCTTAGAGTTTTTATTTATTTTTTTTTTTCCTGCAATCTATTAATTCTCGACAAAGCCGAACGTCTAAGGCAAATAACTGCGAAGGAGCGAAAAAAGCAAAAACTCAACGATGTAAATTTAATCTGTCAAAGTGTATTTGAGTGATGAGAACAGCGGCAAGCAGGTACGTTTTAACAAGCCGCGGATGACTGATTTGTTCATCAGCCACTTGTCAATAACCAGCCCGCATTCTTTTTCCTCTACATTGGCCTCAATTAATCTTTGAGAAATTCTCCACCTTGTTAAACAACAACAATAATAAGGGAAAAGGATAGTAAGGAAAGGCGAGACGGCCGAGACGAACGTTCAACGAGAACGATGTTTAAAAGGGTAGAGGTGGAGAAAAATCAAAACAAGCCGACCCCTGCTGAGGGTTCGCAATTTAATTTCTGTTTCGAACCCAAAATATTTCCATAAACGAAAAATAAAAGCACAGCTCTTAGTTGAAGAATATAATATTTTAGAATACGTCAATTTGATTACAAATTACTATATATACAATGTTCTATAACGCAAAAACTTTGGTGATCCGATAAACGAGACGACTATCATAGCTGCCAAATATTAAACTTGTTTTAATTAAAATCGTGTGTATATGTTTAATACAAAAATATAGATCAAACGATCCGTCGCCTTTAGGTTAGCTCCCAAAATTACTTTTATAAGATTGGTAAACTTTATAAATACTACGACTACTAAAATATTGGAGTCTGTAAAACTCGTTAAAGTACTGTGATCGATCGATTAAGGATTAAGGTAAAACAACAAATCGTACTCGTTTATAATTGTAACGTGTTTGGTTTAAATATTATTGAACGGACTGATTTCTGAAAAATAAATTATCATAATATTATGATATAACTACGTCCTAACGCAATGAACCCACTGGCATGCAGGTAACTTCGGAATATTATATTATTTGTTTTTAGGATCGTTGTCAATTTGTTGACGAATCGAACAACCGATAAAAACGTATTCGTTCACGACACGACGAGTTGATTAATTAGTGGGCACGGTGCAATAGTCGGCGAGTGAACTGTTAAAATATATATTATATAATATGCATGTAACTAACGCATTTCATTAGACTTGTTAAAGTCTACCTTAAACAACAGTGTTTTGTAGAGTAGGTATACAGAATGTATATTGCGTTATCGTGCGTAACAATATTATAACGATATACGACGTCGTACAGTCGTCATTGAAAAACCCGTCGAATTTTCTCTGGTACACGCCGATTGAAGCCGAGTTGAATAATATTATTATATTTTACGATGTACGTAATAATATTATAATATCTTGTACGTTTCCGTATACCCGCGAACCGAATCGTTATCGCCGGAGCAATAAAAACGGTACGAAACTCCAAAAATACTCGAAGAAACTTACGCTCCACGCGTTATCGATTCGGCTGAATGTATATAATTTGTGTGTGTCACATACGTATAAACGTGTGCAAGCGCAAAAATATAATGTCAGTTCGCAAATCTCGCAAACGTGCGTATGCAAGAGAGAGTGAAAACTTTTTCGGGTGTGCCCGTACACACGACGACGGGGCCACGCGTCTTATGACGAGTGTATATGTCGCGAGCGTATATTGGCGGCGGCGGCGACAAACACGGCATTAGCGTGTACTAACTGCCACCCCGCCACCCACGCACACACACCACTCGCCCCTACCGTAATGTGTTATCGCGTCGTATATTACAAGCGCGCGCAGACGTTTATGGTCGGCCAGACAGTAAATAACCGGCTTTGCTCCGCGTTCTCTCTCCCATGCCACTCACCCCTTTAACCATCTACCCCCGGTGGGTGTACACACATAAGCGCGGTCGTCTCTCCGCCAGAGCACACGTATACACACACACACTCTTTAATATATAATAATATTCCGCTAGTTATCTCCTCGTCGTCAACCCCGTCACCACCTCCTCAGCACCCCACACCCGTTGTAATTACTAATGTAAATTCAAGTTTCGGTCATTAAAACATCCGGTCGACGGCCAAAGGGTTAGCGTTCACGGTCGTGCGTGTGTGCACTGTATTGGCGCAATGGATTTCGTGCCGCACTTGCGACCGTGCTGACAAGAGTAAAGTCGTTGATAAGCGGGTCCGGCGAATGTAATATTATTATCGCGGGTGTACGACGACGATCGTGTGGGGGGGCGTCGAGAAGCGGGTTTTATAGGCATCCGCTATTGCCTTTGTTAGGGATGGGGGGGTGTTTTCATTTCGGACTCCTTGCCTGTGCACCACCGTATACCGACGAAAACCGACCGGGGTCACTCATAAATTTGAGATGTCTTCGCCGCCAGATGTGCCGAATTGGTGAACCACCGACGCCGACGTTGCAAAGTGCCCTACTGTATAATATGGCCCATACGAGAATGTGGTGTGTGTGTGTGTATGTGTGTATGCTCCGTATTTTCATCGTCGTCATTGTTAACGATGACCGAATAGAATATACAAAAAGAAACGTGAGAGACAAAGAGAGCGGATGAAGGCACCTACATATTATAATATATCACATACATAATACATATAGTGTCTACCGGAAGAAATTATTATAATATAATATTAGGACGACGTGTTCTCCGATTTCGTCGCTAATTTCTGGGAAATCTTTAAAAAAAATCATCAATAATGTATAGACATTTTAAATTAAATACGTTAAAATAATTAATTTACATGGTTCAATAATTTTTAGTGATTAAACTTTCAAGTTATCAATATAATCGCATATACTTAACTATTGCTTCTCAAGATTCCTATTATTTTATTAATGTCCGTGTAATCTATTAATCTATCTGTAATTTATACATACATTTTGGACAGAAAAGGGAGTAGTCGGTTAATGAAAAAAAAATAATAATAATAACTAACCTATGTAAAAAACACATTTATCTTAAGGTCAAAATTGCCCCCCCAAAAATAATAAATTTAAGAGATTCAACTCAAGTTTTCCTAAATGTACGTTTTTTCTACAGCGTCCAAACGCAGTTTCAGACGTATTTTTACTAGTTACGTGCATTTTATATATGACTGTTTTCTTAGTTGCATTTAACGCAGCGCGTTGGTAAATTAACTTACTTAAAATAGTAGTTTATTTTGAATAAATGTTAATTTAAAATAAATAATAAAAAAGAGCGTTGTATAATATAGGATATAATCAGCATAAAATACTTGGTCTTTAAATTAAAGTTTATTAAAGTTATCGAATATTATAATTAATTTTATGGCGGATAATGTATTCAATATATTCGATTATTAAATCCAAACCAATAGTTTTTTACTTTAATTATAAGTGCATTTGTTAAGTGGTTTTGTGTAAATTTAACTGCTGATTTGTATTCGACGAAACCGTTTGGGATCACTTGGAATGTAACCGGAATAACATCTCTAGGGTATTAATTTGTTTTTTTGTTTCAACAGCTTATATCAAATATGAATAATTTATCATTACTGATTTATTGATATCTTTAGAATTTAGCTTATCTACATTAATGAAGACCAACAATTGGGTCGGACTTTTAGCTAAAAAAAATATATGTTGTTGATAATAATATTAATGCGCGCATAGTTAATTTTAGTTGGTTAATTCTACAGTGTTATTCTTTCCAATCTATTAAACGCTTTACCAGTTGATAAATGAATAAGAAAACGCATACTGTTTCGTGTACGTATCAAAATACTATAAGACTGCGCACTCGTCAATGATTGCCGACTAAATTGAATAAACTTATTTAAAATTAATTAAAAAATTTAAATATTACACTATGTAGTAAACATAATTCACGGAGCGCTTTCATGTTCGTTTCTAATTAGGTAGGTCTGTTCACAAGCATTTTAGAGGGGAGGTAATTAACTGATAATAAACTATTCAAAAGTGCCACGCATTTGTCGTATTACTAACGGATTAAGGCGATAATTGCACGATGACGGAAAACAGGAACTTGCTTTGAGGCTTCTTGTCGGAAATTTTAACGTGACGGAAAACGGATTATTTTAGCGAAAAAGAGAAACCACCCCTATTACAGCATGTAAGGAGTAAGGACAACATACGTAATACACTAATACGATAAACACCACAAAAGGGTCTAGTGCTTTTTCTTGTTATTTCTAGTCATATTAAAATGCGTTTCTTTGTCCGTGTGTCTTGCGGGTCGACATTTTAGGCAAGCACGATAACAGCAGAACACTGCATAGCATTATACTGGATCATATTCCGTCGGCGTTTTACAGCTTGAGAGTAAAATAATTTCGAGAAAATATTCAAAAATTTATGAGACATTTCGTATGGGAGACAACAACTATACCTCCATACATAAAACATTTCACTAATTAACATATTTTTATTTACGTAAATTAAATCATAGTAATATGTGTTTATATGATCATAAGTACTGTTAATATGTTATTAACTTAAATCAAATACGATCAAGTATAAAAAATGTATTTACAATATTATATTTGTTTTATTAGTTTATGAAAATTTCTAAACACTTTGAGAAAATTATTTATACATAAAGTTAAAACTCAATCATCGACAGTTTCAAGTACCTATATAAAAAAACGTAAGCTAAAACATAACTACTATAAATAGCTTCTCCAGCGGAATTATTTATACTTAGATGTATTTAAAACTTTTAAGTTAGAGTTCACTTATTTGTATAGCACTTTTAAGTAAGTACAAAATATTAACTACCTGTAATATCAAATGTTTTGTCAGTATTTTATTATAAATTTAATTTAGTTGTATTTTAAGTATTAAGAATATGTTATATATTCATCAATTATTGTTCATGCAATATTTACTTTAGTCTAAAATATCCTGCAGTTATTGCAGCTTGTGATCTACGAAACGTTTCGTGCAATGATAAAAATAAATTAAAAATCCAAAGCAATGCTTATTTAAAAACTGTACTATACCTATTAAATATACACAATATTATATTAATGTATTGCCTATTTATACAATAAATTATAAAATGTTATAACTAGTTATATTTATTAAATATTTATTCAATTTTAAATGTATTTATTTATTTTGTTTTATCCGTATCGAATAATTTTAATTACTTTAATTCCTATATTTTAGTCAATTTAAAGTAATTAAAAATATCCAAGCCACTAAAAAAAGGCTGAGTAGCCATTGGTGTATCTTGCATCCTACACATAACATGAATACAGAAGTTATTATTTCGACAACCGTTTTCTGGATTCAATATTCTCCAAACCTATCAGAACCCGTGTTTTTGCAAAACCGTATATTTTGGTATTACAAAAGCCTTTAAGTAACACTTGCGTACCAGTGGGAATAGTCCCTCGAATTAGTTTTAGTCTCTAAAGAGACTCTAAAATAGTTGAAATGCAACCGTTTCTCAGACACTCCGGAGGATTAGATTTGACCTTATAGTATATAGTGTCCCTTGTTTTATAAAGAAAAGTTCATCCCATGGCACCGAACAATATATTATATATCTTCTATACAAATCTATTAACGTCTGTACTCGACCAAATCAATTACGTAGGTACCATTATATTTAGTAGAAAATTGTATCGATATAAATTATAAGCTTATCGTGACTTACCTATCATATAATTATTATATAAACAATAACGACACGAATAATACATTTGTTATTAATATGCTTAACATTTTTATTTTTTATTACTGTGATGATTGAATGTATATATTTTGTTATATTTTATATAGGTATACCAGAACCAATTTTTTTTTATTAACTCGAACTTAAATTGTTCGATGTTTGATATTTTTTTTCAAAGATATTTTTAGATAAACTAAAAAAATAAAATAAAAATGTTGAATTTTTAAAATCATGATATATGATTTTATTTCTATTTGTATAATTATATATTGTAATACCGATATATTAAAAAATAAAAAAATAAATTTTGGCATAAATATGATATAATTATTATTATGTAATCGAAATGTAAAAATACATTATAAACACACATAAACACACACACACACACACACACACATACACAAATCATGTGAAAATTATGTGAAATCATATGAACTGCATAATTTTTTATATCAAAATCTTGTCTCATAATAAATCGATTGTTATTGTAATAATATCGATAATTTACACTTTTGTAATATAGTAACAAATAATTAAGTAAAAATAAAATGCGAAAAATCCGTTTGACCACGCACTTTTGGCCGGGTAAAAAGGGTTTTTTTACGCTATTATTATAATTATTTTAAAAAGTTTCGGTCATAAACAACATAAGCATGTAAAACAACGCTCGAGCCCATGGTGAATTGTTAATTATTAAGCAGCCAGCCTGTATTAGCTGCCGAGATGCGTAGTTCACCTGCTTTAAATGCGCCTACGTCGGCAGTCCGTTTTTCGAAATTAACGGTATAATGGCTATAGGTCTATTTATAAGCAATTTTTTTTTTTCATCATCATTATCAGTGTCGTTTTTTATTTTTATTATTTTTTTATCGTCATCGTAAACCGCATCGTATACGTTCACCGACGTAACAGGCCATTTGCGGTAGGTGTAATGTAAAATTATTACGACAAGAATGTTCGCCTGTATATTAAAGTGCCCACCCTCGTGCACTAGCACTCTACCGGTATAGCGTTGGTTATTTGAATAATAATAATAATAATAATAAAAATAATAACTACGACAGCGGCGTCGACGGTAGCTGTGGCGGTGGTGATGACGACGACGACGAGCGAGGATGATGATGATAATAATAATAATAATAATAATAATAATATTGCGAAGAATTAGGATCAACGGTAATGACGAGACACCCCTTTCCCACCGGTACCGGTCCGCTGTACAGTGTATACAGTCGCGCCGTCGCCGCCACCCGATCCCATCGCGTTTATGACGTGCACAAAACACAATAACGGCCTTTTACGCGAGGGCTTTGACATTAACCTCTCTCCGACGCCAACGATAATATGCCGACTTTGCAAAGGCTTTTACGCCAACGGTTTTACAATATCGAGTGTATAATATATGTATATTATATAAGCGTGTTTGTATAAAATAATAATAGCAGTTATTTATACACGGTCACCGCCTTACCTTTCACCGGGTTTTACTTTCGTAATCGTTTAAATGACGATTCCCGTCATCCAGTTAGGGACCGGTTAGGTTAGGCGGTATAATAATAATGGTATATTATGATAGAGTATTTTATGAAAACAATATGATAATCGGTCCAGGCGATAAAAACTACTCGTCGGCCGTTAGTGACGGCGCACCGAATAGGCAAACGGGGTACACCATACGAGATTCGTCGTAATATAATGTAATGTATAATAATATTCACATTTTTTCTACAAGTAACTAATTCATAGACATCTATTCCTTTGACTGAAAAAGTTACATTGCTAATATTTTATTCAATATCTAGGTTTGTTTTCACTGCTAATATTTACGATCTGTAACAATAATATTATTATATTAACTAACTATAGTTCTCGATCAAACGTGTATACGGTACATGAAATAATGTATTTTGTGTTTTGAATTAAATTTATTTGAATTCAATTATTTCTATAAATCTCTCGAGTACGAAAAATACATTAAAAGTCGCATAATTAATTGATGATACTCGTACTATGTATGATTAGTTTTGCTTATTCGCCCACCTTCTGATTCATAGCATTATAGCAAAATAGTTCGATCTTTTCTTCAGACTTCGTTATTTTTAAATTCAATGGGAAAAATAAATTACTTCTAAACTATACGTTTTTCTGTATTTCTTATATGTTTAGTGTTTACTGAGTCTGTACAAATAAATTGAAGTTTTAGGATCCGGTTCGTTAGTTTACTTCGGCATTTTATTACTAGCTATCCAAGCGAGACATTCGCACTCGTAAAAAATATTTTTAAGCGGAAGCATTCTACTGGAAAAGATCCGTTTTGAAAATCACATAATTTGTAAATTATCAAATAATTTAAATGGAAAATTATTGAACATTTAATGCATTTTATTATCTATATTTTGTTGTACACAATAGTTTTTGTTTAAAACTCTTATTTTTTTTTACAAGTATTAACGTTTGGTATTATATTTAGGCATTTATCAATTATATAATAAAAATAATAACATAAATTAACCATACGCTATTTTACATTAATGTATAAAGGAAAGTCATAACACTAATCATTATTCATATGTTACCCAAATCATGCACATTAAGAGGTCAAATTTTGAATAGTTAATACTAGCTGTTAAATAGATCCAACCCTGTGACATGACAGTATTTGGAATCAGAAAGTTGAGAGTAGTTTAATAAACGTGATTCATCTATACGACAATCTAATAAGTCCTGAAAAAATACAGGCATCAATATCTATATAGCTTTTGTCTAGTTACATTCCAGTTTGAGATTTTAATCATAATATGCTAATTATAAGCTTTAAGCTAGGTATCTATATTTTATGATTGATTCTATAAATCTCAAAAATTAGTTTTGTGGTTGATACTGTATTATATATTTACCAATGTCACATAATTTAGTACCATATGAACTGAGGTATTTTAAAAGAGGTAAACAGCCTGTTTTGCCTTATTATAAAACTAAAAGATATAATATTCATTTTCAAATAAAAATATTTTTCTTCTATACCTAGTTATTTTTAACATTTTTAAAATTAATATATTATATATATATTTCATTTTATCTACATAATCATATGTACAGTTTTTATATATTGTAAAATACTTGGACGATCTACACGAAAAAAAACATTATGAAACCAATATATTCTGTAATATAAACATTAATATTACTATTAAACAATTATTTTACCGAGTATCATATATTATAGACCCCATAATATTATATATTGTTATTAGTAAAATATTATTTGTCATTATGACACAAATATATTAGGCAGTTTAACATGTCGTTAATTCTATAATTTAGATTTTAGATACACATATTACATTATAAACGTAGGGCAATGAAATTAAATTTAAAAAGTGATAATTATGTTTTTTATGTTCTGGGTATAGTTGGTAATTGTTTTGCTATTTTCTTAGAATTAAAAAAGTTATTATCATAATACGTCAATATTACACATCTATAAAAATATACTTAATTAAGAATATTTTATAAAATCGGTGTATTTAGGCATTTGAGAATATATAAAGTATCAATAATTCTTACGTTTACGGATTGTTTTTATAACTTTTTTTAATTTCTTAGATGACATATTTTTTACGTTCATAATAGTAGCTGTTTTTAATGTTTATACTCTAATAAAGTAATTTTAAATACACTTTAAAATTGTGAATAATTATTATAGCTAGATCATTTCAAATTTAGCTTTCATCTCATAATATGTAAATTATTTGTTTATAATTTTAGGTGGTATATAATATTAATATATTTTTAAATACTGTTATGGTGGGTGAACAATTTAAATAAGCGATTGTAGAAAAAATTCTTACTTGATAATTAATTCATATTATAATAATAAAAATATCTTTTTAATGTGTATTTGCTACATTAAAGTGAAGTGATAATGGTTAACGTAGTAAAAACTATATTTTATCAATAGATTAATCTTTCAAGTTTATACTATACAATTGTACATGGATTAAAATTTATTAATATGACAATGCGCATACAAATTCTGTAATAATATTAAAATATTGCATTTTATCGAATACATTTCAATACTTAGTTGAATTGTTTATTTTCATAAAATCATATTTATAATATTTAGTTGATTATTTAGAATGTGTATACTGTATACATAATAGTAATACTGCGTATATTATAATAACATACTCATAAATGATTTAAAATTGACTGCTATAGTATGTTGTGTGCACTTTTTCTGTATCAGCATACAGATATCGAAAATCAATGAAACTATGATTGAGAACAGTTTGCAACAATTATTATTATAGTTAAAGCCCGTAAAGAGTGACCTCGGAGTTGTTCATTGTCCTATGTGTTCGACGCAAAATTCAGTCGACCGAAGTTAATCTCGGGTTTCATTAATTAACCATGTTTCGTGCTCCAATTGTTTAATTTTTTGTCAGCAATATTGCATTATTCCTTAAACGTTAGAAGTCAATTTATTATCACAATAATGAAATCATGTATGATGTGCATTATGCATTATGCATAGTAAATTAGTCAAATTTATATCTTTTTAATTTACATTTTACATCAATATAACGTTGAGAGTAAATTAAACATTTTGTTTAAAACTGCAGTTGAACAATAGTTATTAATAAATTGTCTGATGTTTCGTGATGAATAAAATTAAAACTCCCTATTAATTTTTTTTTGAGACAGACAATTTAATACTAGGTAGGTACTTTAATCGTATATTCGAGTTTTTTTTTTTAATAAATATATAATTCACATTACTGAGCTCATGTTGTCGTTTAGACAATTGTGAACAGAGGATTATGTTGTAAGACCAAAAACACAATAATAAGAAAAACATTAAATGCAGATACACACATTTCATTATAATAAAATTGTACTGAATGCAGCCAACGCTACATTGTGTCGTGCTGGAAAAATTTCTCCCGACAATAATATAATAATTCACAAAGAGGCCATATTGGAGCGTAGTTATTAAATTCTCGCGGTACTCAATTCACCAAATCGACGATAGAGGACAAACCGGTATTTTCCGAGTGCAAATACGTTGCCAGGCACTCGAATCACCCGAGTGTTATTCTAATCGACACGACTGCAGGACATCTCCTACTATGGATCATATTATACTACCGTGTTATATGACGTGCAACGTTTTGCGTCGTAATAAATTACCAATTTCCACGCGATTTAAAAACAAAAAACCGCAGTCGTCCGAATGAAAAAAAGTCCATTTATTCTTGTTACCCCACTCTCAACCATCATCTTTTCATCCACTGCTTAAACTCGTAGACAATACAAAGGGATCCCGCACCTCGTAGGTATTATCCGGAAACACAATATACGTGCTACAGCCGGCTCGTTTTTTAGGGCACGTCGCGCGTCGTCGGCTTTGCGGAAAACTTTATACCTACTTAATAAATATACGGTTTGGCGATAAGTAAGCGTTATAATAATGATCGAAAACCGTGTTGGTTTGCCGGACGAATGGAGATGGGCAAGCATGCTATTCGGCGATCCTATTTAATAGGTATATATGTATATACCTAGGCGTATATTCCCACAAGCCGGCCGGACGACCGGCGTCGTAATAATTCCGGTCGGGATACACCGCGCACCGGTGGTGCTCCGAACGAACAAAATGTCGGCGGTTAAATCAAAACCGACCGCGACTGCGGGTCCAGGTCGTTTGTTAATTTTTGTCCTACCGTCCCGCACACGAGACGGACATTCCTTAACGCCCGCTCTGCGCCCAGGTTCCGGTGGCCGACGCCGCAAATCGGAAGTCATGGGCCCGCCGGGAGAAGCGACTCTGCCTGCTTACACGTCTCTCCCGGTCACCGTATCTCGTTCTTCTTTATATAAACAATATAATATACCCGCGAGGCGAATTTTTTACTTCCGGAATCCCCGTCGTCTCGGTTACCTCTATCTGGACTGCTGCATAGATCGTCGACCGCAGCCGCCATAGTTATACCTTCATTAAACGTACAAAAAAAAAATACGAGTTGTTTTAGGCCACGTGTCGATGATATATTTTTCACAACCGCATAGAGTATTATGTACAATATAACGTCACACTCAACGTGGACCATATTTCCCGAACCGTTTAAAATCACCGATACAGTTTTGTCTATATAAATGCCACCCAGGCCCAGGAGTGGGTAGCGGTGGGTCGTACAGTAAATGCCGGAGCCCGTCAATGATGCGCAGCAACGCGTGTGTGTGTGAGTGTGCTGTGCAGTGTACACGCGCGAAATCCGATCGTTTATTTTATTTATTTATCGTCGTAAAAATATCGAATTTTCCTGTAGGTCCGTCGTCCGTGAATGGTGGTCGGGGGGGGTAGTTTTTTTCGGCGCGCACGGAATAATCGCCGCCGCCACGTTGCAGACGAGGGGACAATATTCGCGACCCCGGATGACATTAATGGCCAATATTGAAACAATGTGTCCTCCGTCATCCCCTGCGGCGGTGGTCGAGAGACCGACCGGGCCGGAGCCCGTTTAATATAAATTCTGGCATATTGTTAACCCGCAAGGATCATAATATAATAATATAGCGCGCGAGTCGTTTCTGCCTCGGTCCGCCGAAGCTCCGACGCGATCAATCGGTTATTTATTATACACGAACGGCGTATATATGTATATATACAATATCGTATAATATATGTATATATATTGCCTCCGCTATTCAGTCACTGTTTATAATAATCACAACGATGACGATGATAATAGTAATAATAATACGATTATTATTATGGTAATTGCGGACGACGCGTGAGCCCGGCCGGTTGTAAATATCGTCGTGGACATAACCCCTCCCCCCCAAAACCGTGACCCTCGCCTTGCACACGACACGGCAGTACTCTGTGTGTATGCGTATAATAACGTTATATAAATGTATATATTATAACATCACGATTTAAATGTCCCGACCGGCCCGCTTTCGCGTATATTATATATGATATTTGATGGAGCGCTTGCCGCGCGTTGTCCGCTATCCGTCGAATGTCTGGTCCCGCGAAACGGAAACGCGTCGTATACACATCACGGTCAAATAATATACGATATTATTATGCTATATTATAATATGATATTCTATACTGGCGTGCGCGGACCGATAAATTTGAGTTCGTCCGAATAACACGTTGTGCACGTATTTTGTAATATTAAAATTTATTATATGCTATGCCGGTGAATAAATAAATGCGCACAGCTGCAGTGAAATCGTCCAAATAGTATGTCATATCGTTGTCGGTAGTGAAATAATTTTATAAAAACGTCGACAAAGTCGAATCTTTGACTTGACACGATGATCACATCACATCACCGATCGTGTTTACATACTACGATTACATAGGGCGATTATACCAACGATCATTGTGCAACGTACGCGTGTGGTCCGATAAATATCATGTTCCGCATAGTGTAAACGATAACTAAAGTAAAGTTTAACTCGTGTGTAGGGTGGTTTAAAAAACAATTTCAAAGTTTTATTATTATTATTTTTTTTTCTACCACGCATGCATAAAATACCATATTAAAAGAATGACAAAAAAAAAAAAAAATAGCAATGCGTTAATAGCGACAAAGACCTTTGATAAATCTAGTGTTGTAGGTGACGTTGTGATTCTTTTTTACCCTATATTAAAAAAAAAAAAAATGTCAACAAACGTTTACACACATAGGTACCAATGTACGTTATTATTATTATTTTATTTTTTACGCGTTTTATATAATATATTACACTGAATATACGTGCGAGATATGGGACAAAGTAAAAACGGTGGTGTTGGCGGTAGGTAGTCAATAACTCATTCGAGCGAGCAATCAAAGAGGATAGCCTGTCAGAATCCAGCACTAAATCAACGACAAGCCATTCCATTACTGTATGGAAAACCAGACGATGGGTGGGTAGATGTCGGAGGTGGGTGGTGGGTTTGAGACGCGGGTGAAGAGTGTTCCCCACCGTCGACCCTAGCGACCGGTGATTCTCGAATTTCAATTAACCCGGACTACAAATCAAACAGCTTAAACACGAAAGTGACAAGAAAAGGCAACCAGACCCACACTGCCACCCGTCACAGTCACTACAACCTCCACCGCCGTCCAAAAGCTTTCCACTATATACACACAACAATATTGCCACGGCACAAAATATCAAACCGGACAAAGAAAATGCATTAATTCTCCCAAAGTCGTTTTCCTGCAGTATACGCTCGTCGTATAATATAATGCAATGAATAAAACTACCACGCGCGATGTTAATAAATAAACGTGGACATTATTGTAAGCACATTTATATAAACACCACCGTCGTTATATCGTTGCGAAAAACGTCTGAGTTGTATAATAAAAGTCTCCGTGCCAGGGTATAGGGTTGACATTCGCCCTGTCAACGCCGCCGAGTTGATATACGCACAATATATTATTACTATATTATGCGTACGTATAATGTACTCGCGATTGTCCGGACTGACGTGATTCAACCTCCCCATCACGAAAACCCCCGTCAACTCCGCTACTAACGACATCGTTTCGACCGCGAGACTCGATGTTTTCACAATTAATTTGTCTCGAGCGCGCGCGACGGTAAATGATTTCGTCATTAATCACGTACCCTCCGGCCCAACGGTAATAGTGGACAAAGTACTACTTCCGCGGGAGCATCGTTCCACTGCCACTATTACTAATACTTTACCACTGCTGTACCGGACTCTATAACGACGTTTTAATACGCTTTTTAAGCGGTTTAACGAAGACGAGTTAAAAAAAAATTAGTCTCGCCGAATTAAAAAACGTTTTGTCTCATAATTATTGGTTTTATCCGATAGAATCCCTTTTACTAGTTAAATATTGTTAAGCCTTATACTTTATATATTTCGTACGCATAGATAATAAAGAATTGATGTGACATACGTATTTTATCCTCATTATTATTAATGAGGCAATTGTGTGATATTATTAAGTCATAAAGTTTTGTTTCATTAAGTTTTAATTAATTATTAAATACGATTGTATAGTGATCCAGATTACAACAACATATACGTTATCGGTGTCATCACGATAACATTACCTATAGGTACGAATGATTTAAAAAAATCATCTCAGTCTGGCACGTCACGTATAATTGAAGAACCGATATTTTATACAGTTCTAGTACTGGAATTTTTTTATCCATTTTTTTAATAACCACGTTCGTACGTCGTGATTGACTATCTCCGTTTTTTTTTTTTTAAGTTGGTCGATTTCTGCTCTGATCGAATATAATAATTAGGCGACCAACAGCAGATTATGAGGATGCGTAAAACGAGGACAACGACGACGACGTGCACTAGTTTTTGTACGGAGGCAATAACGTACAATAATGATAGTCGTAATAATGACGATGATGATGATGATGATAATAAAAATAATTATTATTATACGACGAGTGTGTGCGCGTAATGATATACATAAAACCGTGTAATGGGATACCCGGGCAGGGTCGGTCGAATGCAGCTAAATAATAATAACGATAAAACTGCGGCGGCAGTCGTTTGCGCCCCGCTAGATCCGCGCGAGTACGTCGTAGACGTGTGCGCGGGGAGGCGCGGCACTGCGATGTCTTTTCTCCGAGGCCGGCGATACCTCGCGCCCGACCTAATGTGAATTATAATAGTCACGTAACGATTAAAATTAAATCCCACCAAATGGCCGCGCGTACGCATATTATACGCCTTATATAGCCGTCGCGAAACAGGTGCTATACGGTGCCGTGTCGTTAATGCCCGTCCCCTCGGCCGAGTGTGTGTGTGTGTGTGTGTGTGTGCGAGTACGCGTCACCTATAAACGGTTTGAATAAACATTGTTAACCGCGCAGGGGCCCCGTGTATATAGGACCGTGTTTATGGTAATCGTCGTTAAGCCGGTGTTCGCAACGTTTCGTTTTGATTTCTCCGCAGCGCCGGAAGAGGATTTTCGGACACATATTATCGGAGAAGGAGAGATAGATAGAGAGAGAGAGAGAGAGAGAAGGGCGGAGAAACATAAACGGAGATACAGACAGACAGAGCGAGAGAGAGACGGGTCTCGATTGCGGAGGCGGCGGAACGGGGTGTATAATGTGCGTATATATTACACGCACACACAACACACATACGGGATAGAGACAGAGAGATGATCTCGTGTATATGTGTATAAGAGGCCCCGCGGTTCTCCCGCGAGCGCAGCAACACATTGAGATAATGGTTTTAAACTAAAATGATGTAGATATCATAAACGGCGGCGGTCCCTTAGTTCTGTTGTTGGCCGTATACCGGGGACATAATCCCTTCTACGCGGAGCGCCAGAACGCATTATCGTAATTAATGACTTTTGTTTGAATCCTTTATTAAATTTAACGCCTGAATATTGTTATGGTTATTTTGCCCAGGACCTTTTCCAGTGGGCACGTCGTGTGCGGCGCTTATGTGTGTGTGCTTGTGTGTCGTGTGCATGTGTGTTCGCGTAATGTCCAGCCGGACACGGTGTGTGAGTGTGTAGGCACGAAATTATTATTATTGTTATGGCCGTGTGTCCGCGCAACGGTTGTTTTGCATGGAAATCGACTGTACAGTACCGAACATTAGACTGTTATATCTACCGCCGCCGACTCCATTGCCGTTACCTCCGCCGACCGACATTTCTCCTCCACGACTGCTATTCTGATGGTATATATAAACACACGTGTATATGTTCATATATAATTTACACACCGTACATATAGGTACTTCCACTGTGCAGTTCCACCCGTGACTGGTTTTAAACCGTATCTTACTCTCATCGTTTGTCCGACGGCGTTTAAATTCAACCTTGGATATTCGTGTCGGTAGTTTCACATACGCCACGATATCATAAAAATGAAACCGTTCAAAAAATGTATACCTACTTATTAGTTTAAAATGTTTACACTTAAAACGATAACTTGTATTACTAATAGTTACTCAAACGTTTCGTTTATTGAAATTCCATTCAGTCATTATATACATATTTTGATTTTATGTATATTATTAATATATATATGTATACTTTATATCATATTTTCTATGTGTTAAAAATTTACAACAAATACCATACTCTAATAACTATGCACTTGAAAATATAAAAGTAATAAAATATATATTTTATTAAAGGACTGGGAAAACGAACCCTTGACCGTAGAGTAGCTAAATAGCATAACCAAAACGCCGTAATATATTTTATTATTATTTAAAATATGCACTAATATACATATTTTTATTTAATAAAATGTTTCATTATACGTCTTGTTAAATTAAATTTGTTTTCCCAACTAACAACTTAAATATATGAAAAATTTAATTCACAATAAAGTAATGTGTTATTGAATTATGGGATCGATTTAATTTACATAAACAATCTAATATTTCATGTAATGATACATGAAATAATTATAAATAAAAAATCATTGAAGTTTAAATATCATTTAAATATCAATTATTGAAAAACGATTATAAAACTTTAAAAACACAGCGGATTGATAAAATATTTTCGATTATCTATTATATTTAAATTGATTAACTATTCGAAAAAATATAATAATTTTATTCAATGCGATAAATAGACAAACTCATTATAAAAATAAGTCCACGAAAAACTCTACGGTCATACGTGGCAATCTAATAATACTTAATGTATTCGTAAAATAACATTATTTACTGATTAAAATGTTATTTAAATACAAATATATATATATATATATATATTATACATCATACACGTATATATATAGAATTGTCAACATCGGGGATTATGACCTGACAAACGGTCGTCAGTAACAAAATACAATATTTTTTAACTTTTAACTCTCACCCGAACGTATCGTTTGTTCACTATAATATTAACGTTTTCCAGATAATATTTTCTTCATTGAAACTTTTATCATTTAGTTATGCATTCGATCAAAATCGAACATTTTTTATTATTTTATTAAAAATCGTACCATATGTTATTTATAAAATATCCGAGTTTGATACTGCTGCGGTGAATAAATATATGCATGAAAGTAAAAAAAAAAAACATACCTTTCCAATATTGTTTGTTTATGTACAATTATTTACGATTCCGATAAATCATTTTGCTGATACACCTTTTCGAAGTGTGCTGTTGTGAGGTAGATGTAATTTTTTTTTTTAACTGAGTGCTAATTACGGCAGTAACACCTAAATCATGGCAGACTGTGGCGGTGAAACTTTGTTACAGGAACTGATAAGAAACTGATACAGCCTTGATTGCACATAATTCACGTTCTACCTCATTAAGCAGTACCGGGAACCTTCAAAAAAAGTATGGGAAAGAGAGATGGAGAAGCGAAGGGTGAGAGAGAGCCGAGCAACCGAGTTAAGAGTCAAGCAAGGTGTAATCGGTCCGCGTAATCAAAACGGAAAAGAGAGAGGAGAAATCGACGTGTACCCGTCGGATGACAAATGTATATTAAATCCCAACTAAAAGCCATTAAGGTCCTACCCACTCCTGGCCTAGCAGTTTTGCTAAAATCTTAGCACCCCGTGCTCTGTATTTGCACAAATTATTGTTTAAGTTTCTCTCGTCCGGTCCATACACTACCCGAGTGGTGCACAGATATCCGCCCGGCAGCCGCAGGAATTCGCTCGCATCAGTTTTGCCTTCCCCACACCCTCAAAACTTTGCGCCTTAAATCAGATATCTTTCGAGTTGTACCCAATACCGTGAATTATGACGCATGAAGATATTGGCCCTCTGCCCCCCACCCACCCGCGAGTTGATTTTAACGACCTTAGTTGGAATCGTTCAACAATGTGTGTAATATAATATTCAATGCGCTCACCACCGGTGGCGGTCGTTCTTGAAAAGTTATATATATATATAATATATGATATGGAAGTCTTATTGGGACGTATACTACGACGACGACGTGGCTGCTACCACCATCGTCTTAGCAAAACAATATAATATACATCCGAACGCTGCTGCATTCTTCGAAAACACTCGCCAAATATATTGTTGTAAGCCTCGATATAATTGGATACCAAATATCTTAAGTATCGGAATCCTATTATTTTAACTAAAACACATATCGCAACAACAATAATCGCCATCTAATCGAGTCGATGGAACGATGTATGTATTCAAATCATAGTCAAACACCATTGAGTCTAATACAATAGTCGCGTATGCATGATAATATATTGTTATAACTTTGTAGTCCTTATAAAAAAATTATTAAGCTGTGTTTAAAATAATAAATTAACGAAAAGTTTTATTCTTGTTTATAGGTAATTATTATTTTAACTAAGTACATATTTAAATATCTGTTCATCTATTATATTTAATTATACAATATGATGTTTCAATGCCTTGAAAAAATAATTCTTATGCAAAAAAAGATATTTTCTTAGAAAAACAACGTTTCTTTGAAATGTTATTTTTATAAGTCGCATATTTATGTTAAACATAACAAAACTTTTTATTTTTATTTAAACTTTGAGTAATTCAATTTGCTCGACAATTGTTTTTACAAGAAAATTACTGGAGAGTTGTTTGAGAGTCTTTTGGTGACAGTTAAGAGAAAAAAAAATAAAATACGAAATACGAAATTCATCATTCAACCGTGGAAACTGTCGTCACTGCGTGCAGAAAGTTCATTAACGCTGTCAATCCAAAAGAATCGTCTAATTTATTATCTGACCGTCAAGAAACGTTTAAAAAATAATCACCCAGAAAAAATTACGAAGGCGGTATACATAACGGCATTGGATGTGATGGAATAAAACTTTGCCAGCTGTCAACGCAGTTGACATAAATAAAATATTAAATTAAAAATAAAGAAGAAGACCACCGTTGTCGTTTAGTTACTGACTAATTATACAATTTTTAACTTCACTGAAAAAGTAGATCAGGGATTTCGAAGTGTATCACAAGTCAGTTTCATTTAAACAAAATATTGATTGTATTAAATACTTTAATTACAGCTCTGAGTATTTTTTTTTTTTAAATAACATAACAACTTATAAAATATGTATATAAATTGTTTGGTTTGATATATGGATAAACCCATTTTAATGGTCAGTCTATTGTCAGTTAAACATATAGATTCATTTCGTGTTAATCGTTATACACTGTTATAGGTTGTACATATGTATTTATTTATTTATTGAATAAAATTTCAAAAATAACAATATCACATAAAACAAAATAATCTTTATAACTAAAGAGAGTCGGTCACCTTCAATCTGACTATGCAAACCAAATCAATAACATTAATAACTAATGTAAAATTAATCATATTATTTATATTATGCATTATGAATACAATTTACTTACAGTGGAATCAATAAAAAGTTCCTTAAAATTTATAGGATTTTAAAAGTGTTAAGGGTTAATTTTAAATTTAACACAGAAGTTTATAAAAGTATGACATGGTCTTGATTATCCAAAAGTTGTTTCTAAGTAACTTAGAAACTGTTTCTAATTTAGAAATATTAACATTAACACTTTTTTTAAATGTTGTTTTAAGAGTTAAGACCATGCATATATATTGAAATAATAATATTCTTATACTTTAACTATAGTGTACAGTGTACACATACATATAATTAACCTAAAAACATATAATGTAAATTAAGTAAAGGTTAGTTAGATTGAATATTTTTAATTCTTTAATTTCAATATCAATGTTATTGGTTATAAATTATAGTTAATATAATTCATAAAGTTAGAGTTTTTCAGTTGTTACAATTTGTTCATAACAAATTGGAAATTTTTTTACAGATAAACACTAATTGAATATAATAGATAATGATAGTGATATATTATAACAGTTTCTTTAAAAAAAAAAAAAAACAAGTTAGTCAAAGACTCTATGTAGAAGGAGAAGTGTGTTCTTAACATTTACTAATAAAATAATTTGTTTCATCATGTTCAATAGGCTTAAAATAAATATAGTAAGTTTTATAACAAATTATTGTTAAGTTTATTCCATTTTTTTCATTTAAAATTATTCATATTAATACTATTAGTAATATCAGCTCTTATATTTATAAAAATGTATTAAAAATGCTAGAAATTTCATATTTGTCTGAAGTTATGTTATCATATTCATTCAGTATTTCATTGCGGTTGGTTTTTATTTGTTCTTGTTTTGGTTGTATTACCATATTTTTTTATAAATTTATACCAGCTTTATTAATTTTGTTTAAAGAACTGAAAATGTTTTATGACCATTTGAGTCATATTTCATTTCAAACTAGTATTATATTATACATCTATATATTATATTATATAATTATTATTTAATGACGTTTTTAGAAATTCATAATTTTAGATTATTTCTTAAGAAAAAAATGTTGTAAAATATAGCCACGTAAAATATACAATGTACAAATAAAAATCTTTATTTAAAATAAACGTTTCAATAGAACATTATATTGAAACAAGAGCTCAAAGACATGGTCTGCTACCATTTTATTGAAGATATAAGGCCAAATAGCAGACACGTGTAGATAACAATAGTATGAAAGTTTAAAAAATTGATATTTTACGTTTTACGGTTTACGGTTAAAAAAATAGACAACTTGAGTAGGTGCAAGTTAACCTACCAGCAATTTTCATTCTTTATCATAAACTGTTAGTTTGGACAAGTTCATGGAATGATGATTGTGTTATCCTTCGCCTAACATTTTTTCAATTGGTATTTATTTGTTCAAACTGTAATATATGAAATAATGTATATATTATTTATATATGAATCTGTATTTATCTAACCTAATATATCTGATGTAAGCTTGAATACTGTTGAGAAAATCGGGGCTTAGCAAGTTGTTCAATTCTAAGCGATGGTTTGTACTTAAGTGCTAACGGTTTTACCGAGAAGCACATTTGTTCGTGGTATTTGTCCGTTTTTGAAATTGGCCGGTGTCTGGCCAAATTCTTAATGCGCTCCGTTGCATTATACTTCAAAGCAGCACTAGACACACCTGTTTTTGATTGTGGAAATATCGGTGGTGGATGCATTACCCGAGTTTTAGTGGCTAAAGTTTTAGTACGTCTTATATACCACGGAAGCGGCCTTCGAAGTTCTGAAAAATAGTATGTACAATAAATATTATATATATATATATATTATATACATGTTATAATATTGTGATATTTTCTATTATATTATTACATAAACAACGCTTCGTAGATAGTATGACGACGAACGCAAATGGAAGTTTATGTCGTGAAAAAAAAAGTAATAGTAAATTGAGCAAAAAAGATGAATAGTCTAGAATATACTGAAATATTAACGCGTATGTGTTTTACATTAACCAACCGGTATGCGTATAACTTATGCTATTATAGCGTTAGGGTTTAATACGGTTACCTCGATAGACATCACATAACCGGGTCGATTGATAACACGAATACTTCAACGGTTTGGCCAAGCTATCAATTCTTGATGAAGAACTACAATGTTTATCGAATTCGATTTCTCCCACTCGGGAAGTCTTCTTGTACTTCGCTTCTATGCCTTCTACGTTTACTACAACAGCTGTAGTTGTTTCGTTTACAATTTTGTGATTTTTGTCTTTCAAAGCGACACAGTCTATCTTTTCAGCGTTGATACCACACATCATGTCCTTAAATTCTGCTTTCAATACAATCATTTTAGAAAAATAAAAACGAATAAACAGAGCTCTGTTTAAATATTGGTTTAACTATCATAACGTCAATTAAATGATTTATATATTTATATATTTTATTGTATTTTTCCTATGGTTACTCTGTAATGCAGCTATTGTGCAACTATTTAATTATTATTATTTAACATAACTCATAATATGTTTATAACTAACTTACCATAACTCACTATGATATTATGATTTATGACACTACATAAATTAGATAATACTGAAAAATATTATAATATCTAAGAGCACGATGGTATTTTCTTGACTAATAAGACATAAAAACAGTTAAAAAATTGAAAGAAAATATTAAGATTTTAAGAGATAAATTTGTTCATTTTATCATGACGTGTTTTTTTCTTGTTTTGAGTGTATATGAGTACACTATATTAAGTTGTCGATAAAATGCTTCAGTTTCTAAAAATAGGGGTAGTTTTGAATATCAATTGAATCTAGTTTATATATTAAAGAGATCAAGCTTAAACATTTTAAGTGCTTATTTTTATAATTGGGAAAACAAACAAAAAATCAAGGAAAAATAGGTGTGCATAAAAAAGTTTCAATTTTTTTTTTTATATATATATATAGTGATGTGAGTCTTGTAAATTTACCATGTAAAATTTACAATTTACATTTTTTTTACCACTCAAACAGTTGAGTGACCACTTTATTTGAATGTTTTTGTATTTTTTTTATCAAGATATTAGGATTATAATACAAACCAGGATTTTTTTTAAATGAAAATGACAGTTACGTTATACTACGAATTAAGATATAATATACGAATTATTTTGATATGGTGTATGAGTATGACGTGGTTACTGGTATTGTTGTTTTAATACGATACGTTATCTCTTATTAATTATTATTTTTAATAAAGCGATT
>VUJU01000530.1:70730-99762 GCA_009835225.1 Aphis craccivora
TAAACACCCGATTAAAGATATTTAAAAAATTAAAAATTATGGGCCACGAGTACAGGGTCCATCGGTTACTGACCATAGATTTTTTATAGTTGAAAAGAGAGATAGAGCTACGTTACTTCCAATTATTCAACGTGAAGAAGAAGTTGGATCAACAATTCACTCAGACGAATGGAGGGCTTACAGCAATTTAAGTGACCAGTTTTTTGAAAACATGAAAATAAGTTCTTTAATGTAATAATGCCCAGATACCCAGACGACACCTACAATCCATAGATTGCGAGGTGGAAAATTGTAGATAACATACAACGCCAACACACAATTGTGGTAGATACATTTTCCAAGTAGATAGCATACGACGCGAGTTCCTATTTTTTTAGAAATATATTATTATTGGGAATTGAATATCCATTACATTAATATAAATTTTATACTTTTAAATGACTTTTTTCTTTTTGAAATATAATAAGTACTCGTTTAATATTTATAAATTAATGTAATAATTTACCTCAGTGTCTACAAGACGACTCACATCAACAAGATTAACGTCATTGAACATGTTTGATATTTCATCTAAACGTTGTTGGTTTAGGTATACAATTTTTTTTTTATCATTATTTTTTTTCCAGAGCCTATAAAAATAAACATACTTGTAATCTATTATTTACAATTTTAATTTTTCTAAAAGTTGTAATAAAATAATACATACAATATATTATATTTAATATAGAAATTAATTAATTTAAGTACACTACTAAATATTAAATTTTAAGGAAAATAATTAAAAAATATGGTAACATTAGTAGCTTATCTTGTATAGCTCATAAATGTATCATATTTTACACTTGTTTATTCTTACAGATATTTTATCGACATAAAAAATGAAACCAATTATATACACAAATATACAATACCCACTGATTCTATTATAACTGAGACTATGACAAGGTGTAATACAATAATTTATGTTAATATGATAATTTAAAAACAAATCAACCCACAGTTTATCATAATAAATTATTTATAGGTTGATCTCGATAAATATAATAAAAAATAAATATTAAATATGTATTAGGGATTTGTAAGTCAATATTTTATACTAACCTTGATATACGCATTCTAGATGCTTCATCACCATAAATCACTGATATTTTATTTATATTTATGACTTTTGAACTACAATTTTGTCCAAGTAACATTTCTAATCGTTCAGGACTCATAACTATAGTAATTTCAACATTAGTAGTTTCTCCTTTTCTTAATATAAACTCATGAGGATGAATTATATCTTCTGAAGAATTATCTAAAACATTAATTTTAATTGTTATTGCAAGTACTTAAAAAAAAAAAAAATAATTAAAATAAAATGCCACCTTGAATAATTTTTACAAATGCAGCAGTATTTCCAGAGTTTGTTATGGACAATTGAGATGTCATAAGTTGGGGATTAGGATATAGCCACATATTACCAAAGTTGTCCTCAAATGGCCCACGAATTACAATAACTGAATGACCACAGTAGCCATATAATGAAATCTGAAGTTTAAAAATTAATAAATATAATAAATTAAAGTAGTTACAAAATTAAATAGTTTACAACATAAATAATAAAAAACCTATAAACAGCAAACAATGAGGCGTAGAAAATAATTGAAATAAAAAAAAAATGTTTTTATAAAAAATAAATTGTTAATAAGTAATTTACTTAATTCCACAGTTTACTACTACAAAGATTTTGACTACCAATTTCTTAACACGAGAATCTATAAGCATTTTTTTTTTTTAATAATTATGGATAATGAAGAAAAATATAATATAGGTATAACTTAAAGTATTCAATATAGAATTTTCTAAAATAAACAAATTTATTATCAACAGATTAAAATAAAAAAATTCTGAGCGGACTATTTCCTGAATAGCCTAGATATTATATTTTTAATAATTAAATTATTTAGTAATGAGGTTGCAAAATAAATTAATAGTAAATAATTTATAAACTGACCACACGTTTTTCATCACTACGTTGTCTTTGTAAAACTAAGTGGCCATAAGCCTGGCCTTCATTTGATGTGGATATAAGTGCTACACTCAGTTTTTGACTTTCCATTGGTTCTAATAACAATTTCATTTCTGATACTTGATTTTCGCCAGAAGATATCAACTGAAAAGTAAAGATAATTAAACATCTTATATATATTATTTATGAATATTATGTTAAATCTTATTTTGAAAAAATAAATACATACTTTAAAACAATTTTTATTATCTTTTATTCTTAAATGCAATTTTTCCTTATGTGAACCACGGTTACGTAAGGTAAATATTTGAACTGATTTAGTATTTGAAGGTACACTTCCCCATATTAAACTTGAACATGTAGATTCCAATTCCAACCGTCCAACTACAGACAAATTCAAATAAAATCATTAAATGAATAAATGCAATGATTAAATAAAAATATACCTGCACTGGATGAACTTGTACTCCAAGGAGATATAGGTCGTGACGATGGTGAACTAATTTGTTGAAACTCGACTAAAACATAACAAAATAACATTAAATGTATTTTATATTTAATATGACGCAAATATAAGAAAAAAAAATTATTACAATTTGATTCAATATAGTTGACTTTAAAAAAAAATTGTTTCTGTGAAGACACAACTTGTAAACAAATACTTGTTTCACTGAAAATAAAGTAAAAAAAATAAAAAATGAATAATTAATTAATAATAAAATAGTAAAATTATATTACTTGAAAGAAATAATTGACTTGGATGGGAAAAATACAATTTTCAATTTTACTTTTTCATTAACCCCTAGTTTGAATTTATCAGGCTGAATTGTAAACTCTGCACATTGTTTGTTTTTTTGTTGTACAACTAAACTAATTGGAAGTTCACTATTGTTTGTTATTTCAATAGTACCATTCAATGAAAACTGCCCAGTTTTTTGTAATAATAAAGGATTTTGATCAAAAGAGATAGATGTAAAACCAACACATCCTGTTAAGTTGGAACAGAATAATAACGGTGAATAATTGATGGACAATTCTTCAACAGAATCTAAAACTACTTGGAGACGACCAGTTAGCTTGCAATTAGATTTTGAAAAATGTGTTGTGCGAATGTTCACATAACATTGCCATAATTCAGATGGATTAAGAATGGCTTTACCCTGAATAACATCACAATTATCCTAAAACAATTATAACATATTATAATAATATTATTTATAAAGTAGTAATTATAAATTATATTTTTGGTGGATATATTTTACATTGGGTACAAATGTATGTAAATTACCCAATGTGGTACATTGGGTAATTTTGTACAATGATACAAATCAGAATCTCCAATAAAAAAAATTATTAATTATAATGTCATTTTTATTATTATAATTTATTGATGTAAAGATAAGTGATAATATGTCATTTTGATAAATTTAAACAAACCTGGCTTAAAATAAATTTAATAGGGACTTGGTATGCTCCTTTGTTTAACAATTTTATAGGTATAGACTTTTGAGATAACTCTGGTAATAAGCCGAAGTCTATAGAACCAAAACTGTTATTTATCCATGTAACCTGAAAATATTATATTTAATGATTTATTTAAAACATCAATCTAATAATAAAATACCTGTGGCTCAATAGAATGAATTTGAATGTTGCGATAAATTTCTTGAGTTATATCATTACTTTTAAGTTTTATATAAATATTTATACTTCCAGAAATTAATGGAATAATCCCAATCTATAAAAATAAATACATAATTAATATATACATTTATTATAGTTTTTGTTTCCATACAGTAAACGAAGCTTCAGATAATGGAGGTATGATGCAAGTTTTATCTGAACAAAATACAGTTGCCACATTTGATCCAATTGGTTTATTATCAACAAATTTAGAATTATTAATATGGTTAAGTGACATATCTAATAAATGTAATGTATATTTTGCTTCAACAGTTAATCGATTTTCCAATGTAATTACTGCTTGAGAGTAAGTTCCAATACATACATCACCAATTTCAAGTTTTTTACTTATTTTCCCTTAGTAATAAAAAAAAATAAAATATTATTATGGAAAATATTTATCTATATCCTAAAAATATATGTTTTATTAAAAAAACAAAACAATAAATCTTTTTCTTGTGAAATCCAGTCTAAGAAAAATTATCATTATTGTGTATTATTTAAAACAAACAAAATAAAATATAACAGTTGAGTGAAAATTTATCTAAGATTCAAATTCTACTTATGATAACTATTAAATATAATGATTTATCATTGTCAAAATATTTTTAAAGCACTGTATTAAAATTTAAAAAAAAAATTAATTTATAAAAACTAACTGTAATCTTGAATGTTTGACTGATTCAATTTATCTTGGCGTATAGCTTCATTGCAATACACAATTTTAGAAATATTAGTAGATTTATTGAAAGACATTTCATTCAGAACCTCATTATTATTAGTTAAAATAGAAAAATTTGAAAGATCAATATTGTTTTCCAATATCGTTGTTGTTCCCAATGTGCAATCTTCATAATATCCATCTTTAGATGTTAAAAAAAAATTGCAACCATTATTTATTTGTGTTTTTGTCTGTTTTCTGAAAAATGTTAATATAATATATTACTAATTAGATTTTGCAATTATGATTGTATTTATTTGCACAATGAATTTACTTGATAAAATTATTGGATAAATCATGCTTGTTTGATGTACACATATCCGTGCTATTAATACATATTTCACTTTTTTCATTTTTATTTTCATAATTTGTTTCCAAATCAATATTTTTTTTCAGTTCTAAAGTTGTTTCATGGATATTTGTAGTATTTTTTGGAGGAGAAATAAAACTAAAACTGTCTAAAGATTGAAAACCTAAACAATTAAAACATAATCCACATGTTATGTAAAAAAAAAAAAAAAAAAGAATGCATTGAAATAAAAGTAAATAGTAATTTACATAGTTCTGCATGCTCAAGATTTTGCGAAGCGTAAGAGAATCTAGTGGAAGTAGATAATCGTCTTTGAGGAAACTTATAAAATTCATTCAACTGTCTATCATCAGACAAATCTAAATTTACAAGAAATGAGATACTTAAGTTAATTTAAAAAAAAAAATGCATTATATACATTATATTTTATGTATATAAAATATAAATATATGTAACCTTCAAAACTCAATCATAATTAGTTAATCTAAATTTTAAAAGTAAACGTTATAATAGATTAATTATTATCACTCAAAAATAAAACCAACTATAATTTATGCATTTGCTAAAAATATATACTATTTTTTGAATAAGCTTAATAATTATTTTAATGAATTAATTATAAATTTTTTTTTTTTTTAATGAATATTCATAAATCATTGTTTTTATTCAGTTTGTAAATATCAATATTTTTTATCAATAAAATTTTAATACTGTTCATAAATAAACATACCAATTTGTAATGAAGGTTTCAATTATAAGAAATTACAATAAAACTAGACATTTATGTTAAGTTTAGGGACATATTTTGTTTATGAGGTATATCAAATTAAACATTGACTGTGTTTGTTTTCATAACTTTGAAAAACAAAATGTGACACAATTAAATTTATTGTGAAATCATTATTTAGTATTTACTGTTTATATTGTGAAATTTAAGATTTAAAATTAACAATTGTTAAGTTTTTAAATTTAGTACTTTAATGATATTTATATTTTATAAAATTATATTCTTATTTTGCTATACATAAAACAATGAAATAGTAATTTATTTGGCTTCATTACTTAAACTAAATAGTTTTATAATAAAATATTAAATAATTGATCATATTATTAAGTTTATAATTTTCATATTATCTGATTATTGTACAATTATAACTTTCCTCCTACACATAAATACATTTTAAAATTGCTAAGCATAAAGAATAAAATGAAAGCATAAAATATAATATTATTTTTTTAATCTACAGAAGAATTAGTAAGCAATATTTTTAAATACATAATTTACTGAAAAAATGTTCTAACCTCCTGATAACAATACTTCGGTCAATTCTTTTGGATTAGCTGAATTTGTTTTAGATGTTAAAACTTCAGAAATATCAGACAAACTTGTTAAGTTTAACAAATTATTGGATACATGGCTGTCAGTCCAAGACGTAATTGAAGACATTGTTTTGTAGCCTATATGTGCTTTTTGATCTGAATAATCAATAAATAAATATTACATTGAAAACACAATTGACTATAAAATGTAATTATAAATTACCTTCTGGGTTATTGTTAACATTACTAGGAACTAAAAACGAACAATCATTTCCTATAAACTCTTTTTTAAATGTTTCATTGCAGTTTTTTCGTTTAGGAAAAATTGCAGATAAGTCTTCAACAGGTATACTTTTAGCAGCAAAATAATTAGCTGCAAACGATGCATTTTCATTCGACTGCCTAAAATATTAAAGTCTTTTACATTTTTTTTAAAATAAAATTAGCAAGACACCGATTACTGGACTTCTGATAAACATTATCACAGTAATAGGTGGGCAACATCTTAGATCATGTACATGATCTAAGGGCAACATGTCTAAAAAAAAAAATCAAATTTAATTATTATAAATATTCATTACTTTTCTCCTTCTAAAGAAAAATCAAAACGACTTTCAGATAATGATCCAAATTCTTTACGATTAATTTCTTCAGTTTCAGCTAATTTTTCTTTAAAGTCACTACCACATATAAAATCATCACTAGAAAATGAACTGCTTGAATTAATAAAATCGTTTTTTAACCTAAATAAAATAAATTAATTTAGTAGATATACTTAAAAATAATGTTTAATTTATAACTAACATATCATTGAACGCATTGGTTACATTTGTTAAAGATGTTCTGGCATTCTCTTCATTAACTTCATTTTCTTTAAATAAAAAATAAATAGATTACAATAAAATTTTAACTAGGAAAAATATATATTTACTATTAACAATATTTTTTATTGAACTTGCTCTAGCAAGAGTATTTCTAGCTTGAGAAGCTTGACTTAAACGATGTTGCAAAGCAGATTGGTTATTATGAATAGTATATTGAAATGATTCTCTTTTGTAAGTATGGCCTATATCTAGAAGTTAAAGAAATATTAAGAAATGTCAAAATATTTAGTTAGTACTTTTATTATTATTACCAGACATATTATCTAATTCAAGTATTCCTAAAGAAGATTGTCCACCAAATGATGAATACATACTTTCCATTTGAACATTTTTTTTATTACTTGACATTTCTGATAAAGTGTTTGTTCCTAAATTACCATTAGTCAATTCATCAGAGAATGTTGAACCAAATGTCTCATCACTTCTGATATTCCTAATATAATTTCTTAAGGACCTGGAAAATATAAATTATAGTTTTAGATAATTTAATAACTAATTGCGTTTAAGTTATTGAAATTAAATTCAATCTATAAGATTCTGAACATTACAAATTATTATGTGTTTAATAAATTAGTTTATGATGTCATATTGCTTTTTGGCTTGGCACTATTACAACAACATAATACTTTTAGCCTTTAGGCCCTACAAATACATGTTATTTATTATATCCTATAGATATATTATACAGGTATAATTATTTAAACATGTTAAATGAAAAAAATAAAATTGAAAAAATGAGTAATAAATAACTAAACATTTTAATGTCTATATTGGAATAAAAAAATGGTATCAAATTTTACAGATTATTGTGTGCAATTTCATTTAGGTCAAAGCTGTTCATAGATAAAATACTGAAATAAAGGCCGTTATAGTCAAATAATAATTAACTTATAGAACATTTTAGAAATAATACAGAAACAGAAGTATGGCTGAAATATCAAAATGTATATAATAATTTTAATATTATATTGAATTATTATAAGTGTAACTACACATTTTTTTAAGGTATTATAATAAAATATGTGCCAAATGTGGTGAAATGGTTTATATCAGCGGTTCTCAAACATTTTTTTTCGCGGAGCCCTTGAGATGCTAAAAAAAATTTACGGAGCCCCAAAAACTTAAAATACCAATTTTACAACTCATAAAAAAACATGGATCAATAAATTGATAATATACAAATGTTATACAACATAAATGTAACTTGTAACAATTTAACGAATAATAATATATAAACTTAATTCAGATGTGCCTGCGGAGCCCCTAGATTAGTTTCACGAAGCCCTAGGGCTCCACGGAGCACAGTTTGAGAACCGCTGGTTTATATTATACTACTTAACAGAATAACAAAATATAAATACATTGTATTCTTTTATTTTAATGACCAAACATGACATAGGTAATCTTAGAGATATTCAGTTCTCGAATATTATGTGCATAGTGAATTTAGAATACCAAATAAATTAAAATGCTCAATTATAAATCATAATAAACTAAAAACGAACAGTACAAAAAAAATAGGATGAATACTTTTGTGTTGTGTTGTACAAGAGTAAGACAGAGGCAAAACATAGTGTAATAATGTCCTTTTAAAGTAAAAGATTTTTATTTTATCTCTAATTAAGTCTGTACTCTATATTAATACAACATTAATAAAATTATTGTTTATAATTTTCAACATACCGATGATCTTGAGATTTGACAGCAGTAGATGAGGCTTTAGGTTCTAAACCTGATTTGGACATGATTATAAACTCAAGTAATAATATCACTAATTACCAAAGTATATTGTTATAATTAAACCACTGCAATTGATAAAATTAAAAATATCATTTTAATTAATATGTATGTAAAACCCGCAGTGGAGTCATCTATACTTGTCAGTTGTCACTTGACGTTGATGATGAACTGGTTATCATAAACATTAAACACTACGTAAACACCATGATATCTTGGAAAACAATAACAGTATAAACAATAAAATAAAAATTTAAACTATTAATTAAACTGAACCATACAGACATTAGCTGAGTATTAAGTATTAACTATTAGACAGAATATATTTGAATCCCGAACGGTTGACTATTCAAATTTCAAAACAAACGATGATCGTTAACCATAAAAACGAATTAAGATAACAAACACAATCCCACAACAGTTAGAGAGGCTGTATCACTTATCAGTAAATTTTAACTT
This sequence comes from Aphis craccivora, assembly GCA_009835225.1. Taxonomy (NCBI): domain Eukaryota; kingdom Metazoa; phylum Arthropoda; class Insecta; order Hemiptera; family Aphididae; genus Aphis; species Aphis craccivora. The sequence continues at coordinate 79,859 of VUJU01000530.1, forward strand.
TTGAGTTAGAAATATAAATGATTAACAACACATTAATGTCAGTAATTTTAATTTTTAACAACTTTAAACCACAGATTTAGGTTTAAAAACAGCAAATGTATCTAAAACTAAAATATTAAATTTTAAAAAAAAAAAGCTCAAAGCGCAAAATGAATCACTATCTTATGTTTCAAATGTTCCAACGACCAATTGTACGACAATATACTTTTTATGTTCTAAGCATGAACTAATACAGCGGTTCCCAACCTTTCTAGTTGTACGGACCACCAATTTTGTAAAAAAATCTTTGAGGCCCACTATAATACCACACCTATATACGTATTATAATTATAAAATATATATTAGGTATATCATGTATGAGATAAAACTACATTCAAGCCATGAACTAAGATCTTAGTTCATGATTCAAACCTAAAACATTCGATACCGTACACTTATTTTACACTGTAGTTAATACTGATCAAAATATTATTATAATCAGATATATTATAAGTATGAAACACAGATGTATATAATAATATTATATTGTTCGCGGCCCAGTACCGTGCTGCTCGCGGCCCATGGGTTGGGAATCGCTGAACTAATATATTAAAAAAATTATAGTAGGTCAATGGTTCTAAGACTGATTGCTCCAAGCTTTTTTAACCCATTGTTGGTTTATTCTAAATCCCATTTATATAAAAGTATTTTTAATACGGAACATTACATTTTCAAAGCTTGGAACAGTTGGAACCATTTATAAAAAGTTTGTGTTCCTACACGCGGTGAAACTATCATAGAAGTATAGAACTGTCGGAAACATTCAACATGCGCAGTAGAATTTTTCCGTTCCAACCATAGACATAATTCGCCTGAAACGCAATCCTCAAACTATCAGATAGTTGTTCCAGCACGTTATTAGACCAGTTTTATGTCTGGTTATTGACGCCTGAGTGCCTACTGCCTGACGGTCAAAACGATCCGCGGATTTTGACCGGACCGGCGTCTGGAAGTCAAAACTCAAAAATTCAAAATCCGTGATCAGTCCACATTAACGCATGCGCAGTTTATCAATCACGGATCAGTTGGAAACTAAAAACTAATCCCAAATTCATTGTTGGAACAAACCTATTGGTAAGCCTATAGAATAGACTTTTCTATTTCTATAATCATTAATCAATGCACAATGCTTAGAACTAACGACTTAATAAACTAATGTTTATTGTAACAATTTATATTTAGAATAAGCATTGCAGTTTTAAGAAATTAATTAGGTATAAAAATAAAAATAATTATCAATTTGGTAACGTTTGTTTTACAAAGGTACCTACTTTTTTGAACAAAATATAATTTATTTTTGATTATAATTTATAATGTTCTCCAACATTATTAAGACCGGATAATCAAAATAATTGTAGGGCATTGTCATTGCCTTCATTTTATTTTCAAGTCTCTAAATTATAATTCCACAATGGGTATTTCAGTCTGACAGTAAGTAGTTACTACACTGTTACATTTAAGGGGCCCGGTGCCAGATTTTCAAATTTTCCGAAATTCTATAAAATTTGAAAATTAAATTTTGTATTTTAGTTAGGTACCACCTTAATTGTAATACTTTTCCACTGATTTACTACCCGATACCTATTTAAAGGGGGTTAATAGGATGTATAATACCGAAAAAAAATAACTTCTTGGGAATAATTCTCAGGCCTTGTAGAATTATCGGATTTTGGTAATTATATTTTTATTTGAAAGAAGAAGACTTCCTACGACCTACAGGCTGCATCGAACTCCGATTTTTATTTTATTCAAAATAATAGTAAAATACAATTTATACAAAATTGCTTTAAATTGTATTATTTTTGAAGACAGATTATAAAGTTTGAGATTAAAATATTGAAAAACGGAGATCGATGCGGCCTTTAGAATATTACCCTATATTAGTAAAAAAAAAAATTATCAAATTTGGTTAATTCTACAGAACAGAATCCTTATTTCCATAGAGCGTATTTTTGTGTACAAAATCGCATTGGCACCGGGCGCCTTAACGTCCATAATTTGTTAGATTTACTTTACACTTACTCATTTGAGTTTACAAAAAAAAAAAAAACAACGATTTTATCGAAAACTGCAGGAATTGAGGTATGTGACGTAAATATAAACTACCTATTGTGCAAGTAGTAGTATTATCGTAGCTTTATTTTGTTTTTCCATATTTATTTGAGTAAATAGATTTTAAGACTATTTGAAAATAATTTTTTTATTGAATTATATATTTGTGTATAAAAGAAAAAACCATTCATTTTAATTATTTAATAAAAATAAAAATATTGACAGTGCAGGTAGAAAATCTGAAATATTTTACTATTGCTAGTGTTACTTATAAATTATTATCACTTGTAGGTACCTATTTAATTAAATTTTCAAAATATTTAGATTAATAATTTAAATACCATACGGCATACTGTATAAGTATAGGAAGTATTGAGGTATGACGCATGGCGCTTGCTGTAAGCATTTACAGTTGTGCAAATAATAATAGGTACTACTGTACTAGGTAGGTACCTAGTAGGTACTTTTTCGTGGGTAAATAAAACGGGAAATGTGTAAGTACCAGCTAATAAATTATATTTTACGAAAATGAAATCATTCTAACCATAAATCTAGAGGATACTTTCTAGTAACAATTAATAGCATTCTGCAGAATGTACTAAGTAATACAGTTCATAATATAGTATTTATAGAGTATGTAACATACATAATATTCATTTAATTATATTGTTAAAGGAATCAATCAACTTATTCGATGGTATGTCCTCCGGAGCGGGGTCCATCATAAGCACCAGGATATTGCACATTACCGCATTCCTTATCTACCTATTTACTTTTCTATGCATTACCGGCTTGTCCTGCACCGCGGATCTTTTGAGCAACATTTTTGGATTTCCTTTCGTAACACTCGTACTCATCTCTGTTTGCTAACTGATTATTATCCAACCACTGGACGACTGCATTACATCTCCGCATTCCCGTTTACCTTTGTTTATGTCGGACGTCTTGTCACCGTCTTCATCGGCCTCATCCAACGTTTGTTAACACTAGGACACTATAGACATATTTAGTATTTTATAGTAGCTTAGTAGTTAACACCATGCACTTACCCAATTGGTTCTTGACTGCGGTCTTGTCTTTTTGTAAATATTTAGTTCAGTCATTTAATGAATTTTTCAGGAATTAAATCGGAAAGTTTTGAAACTTTGCAAAAAGTTTGGTTATGGGTTTCTGATTAACCAAAAACAAGTCGCCATCGCTCTGAGGTCCGGAAGTGTCCGCCATCTTTGATTTTGTATGAAATTTTTCAGTTTTTTAAAATTATCTTTAAAAATATATTTACATAAAAATATTTCTGACAAAATTTACAACAAATATGTTTGTATATAGGCTTGTAGCCACGGCCTTAGAATATTCTGATTATTAATAAATTGGTCATAATTATTGATAAATATTACGCATTATGTTTGTTAACAAAGGTAGGTACACTATACCTAGTCTATATTATTTTATTTAAAATAAATTTAATAATATATAATGTAGCAAACTTTTCAAAATGTGTAATTCTATACTTTTATAGCGTATTATGTTTACAGTTTACTTACCAATTTAGATATTATATTATTGTGCATCTTCAGGGGTGAACGTAGGAAAAAATTTTGGAGGGGGTTTTGAAAAAATTAGAACTTTTTGAAGGTTCATAAGTGAGAATAACTATGTTTGAAATTATTCATCCAATCATTTCGGAGGGCGTTTGAACCCCCATACCCCCCCGCGTCCGCCACTGTGCATCTTAAATAATATGAATAAAATATTTATTTGGCGCACAAAAATAATAATAGTAACTATTAACAAATATTTTTTAACATAAATATTATTTTATTTACATTTCACATGAATTTTTTTCAAGTAATAAATAATAATAATGCATAGGTACCTATCATTATTTAATTACAAATATTACAATAAATTTCATATGATTTCCCCCTTAGATCCAATAATGTTCCTGACTATACTATATAGCTACCTACTATAAATTATAATCGTATGCCCATGAGGTAGTCAGTTTTAATTAGGAACTATTTTAGCACCAAATGTCATATCATAGTATAACAAAATGACAGGAATGAGACGTCCTTTGAGTCAATGTATATATATTTTTTTAATCTTGTCTATATCTGCCCACCTATTAAGTATCATATAATGTCATTAATGAGTAATAAACTAAGTTTATCTTCTTGTCTTTAAAATTATGCCCACATCATAATAACTTTTCAACTATTCTCCATAAAAGACAAAATATGAACTCTTAGTTAATGACTGACTCGAACATTGTTGGCCATGAGATTCACATATTGTAGGTTAACTGTTAAATTGTGCATTAAGGTATAGATAAAAAAAAATCAAAATTGACAGATACATTTTGATCCATTAAAAACTTTATCTGATTATCTTTGAAGCTTCAATGTACCTACATCACTTGCAGAAGTATAAGAAAAACCATAAATGCATGTTAATTCATAATTGCACAATATCAATTTTATAATATGTTGAAACAATTACATGAGATACTATGAACACCTATATTGTATTGAGCGGATAACACAAATTCTAATAAGTGGTCTACAAACTACTAAATAAAATTGCGATTAAAAATTAGTATAGTATACTAAGTATTTTATTACATTTAAAATAAATGAACATAAACAAATTACATTAACACATTAACATACACCTATAACCAAAAATCATATGAATGGAATGATTAAGTACCTACCTATATATATAAAAAAAAAAAAACAGATAATCAGTCTATTAAACACATAACAGTATGATAAACTATTAAAATATTAAAGATATACTTTTTTTACATATACTTAATAATATAATATGTGTAATATTATGTTAAAAATTTTAAACAAAACAAATATTTATCTATCAAATCATATATTATGCATATTACATTAAAAAAAAATAGTGGTAAAATGAACTATGCTACACTAGTGTTGCACATAGGTATATAATAAATAGCATACAATTATACATATATACCTATGGATATATTATATTAACATAATATACAAAAGATAAAATTTCTTAGTTCTGATAACAAGCGATGAGCATTTACACAATAAAGAGGATAACAATAAATTACATTTTAATCATATTATTTAGCATTTGCTGAGGTATCTATAAAGTATTTATTCTTTATTTAGAAAAAAATACTTTCTTTTAATTTTCTATTTATTTATTCATTTATATAATGAATTGAATAATGCAAAAGTATAACAAATCGGTACTTAAACATAATTTTTTTGGTAACAATATTTGGTTTTTGAAAATAAATACACACAAACGACAAACATACATATTATAAACCCCTAAACCAACAAAAAAAAATCAAAAATAATCTGATAAATATTAGTCTTATATATTTGAAATGCTAAGTAATTAAGTATATAGTTTATAAGCCGACCCAGTCTTAATAGAAACAAAAAATGTTTAGTTTAAAACATTTGTCTATTGATTAATAAAAACAATTAGTAAACCTCACTATGAAATATATTTAAACATGCTATGAATTATTTTTAATCCTAAAAAATTATCCAATCATTATTGTTTATCAAATGAAACTTTTTAAATGTAATGAAACACGAGATTTCATTAAAATTGTAGAAAACCCAGATAATTTAAATATAATCATAGTGATTATGTATAAATATAAGATTGATCATTAGTTATCAAAAAAAAAAAAAAAAAAACGATAGTGAATTGTTCTAATTAATATTATGATAGTATAATTATCATGAATTAATAGGCCTTGAATTATTGAAAAATAATAAAATTCACTACAACCACATACAAAAAAACATTGATATCAGATCGGAATTTATTTTGGAGCTATGAGACCAGCAAGCATATCAAACGAATTTCCGTCCGGTCTGACATCTATGATGTCTCCATCTTCTGAACGAACTCTCAGAAATCCATGGTCATCAAGTCCTATCACGGTGGCTTTGAATGATGATTTGTTCGGTCGAAGCACAGTTACTACAGTATTACTAGTAGAAAAATACATAATTAATAGATATTATGTGAAGAACATTAATATGGTAACTAAAAGAAAATTATTTTTACCTGTGAAGCCAATATTTGTAATAAAGATCAAAAATTATGTCTACGTTGCCATTTTGAACTTGATTCAATAGCCTTTCGAGTTCAGTAAACACAGTGGCAAAATATTGCTCATAAGTCAATGTCTTAAGTTGATTGTGAGTGTTAGCATTATGTTCAATTATTATATCATTTATACAAGTGGTAGGTAAATTGTTATTTAAATTTACACCACATCCTGTAAAGTAAATAATAATAAATTAGCAATAATGCATTTAAATATAATCATATAATTTGTAATTATACCAATCGAACAAATGGCTGTGTTTCCTGCTGCAGAACTGCTAATGACTAAGCCACCAATTTTTGCATTCCCTCCAGCATATATATCATTTGGCCATTTTAGACCGAGATCAAGTTTCTACAAACAATTGAAATATTAAGTATCAACCCTTAACTAGTACAATAAGATATAAAATAATTCCAATATTTACATTATAGCCACCAGGCAGTGAACATATAGCAGACACAACTGATAATGCAACAACATGTTGTAGCAATGCTAGTCTTTGACCAAGTTGAGAATCAAAGGGAATATGTAACTGTACAGAAAACATGGCACAGCCACTTGGACTCAACCATTTATTACCGCCTCTACCTATTTATAATAAATTGTAACATAATTATGAAAGTGAATGTTTTAAAACAATTGGATATAATATGCATATTATTTCATAAATGGTTCTTATTCTTTGTAATTTTAATAAAAAATACAATGTAGAAATTAAAAAATAAATTGTTTTACCAATTCCAGTAATTTGTTGTTTTGGAATGACTACAAGTCCATGTCGGGTTATTGGATCATTTAAGAGCTTCATGGAAGATGACATGACTTCTCCAAATATTACTAAGCGTCCTAATTCTTCAGTATGGAGATTCTATAAACATTAATCAATCAAGTATAGCAAAATATATGGAAATATATGGAATATTTATATAAATCTTTCAGTGTGATGATATATTTTTTTATAAAAGCTTACACTTATTTTAATTATTACACTAGTTGGTATAATTATTTTATTAATATTACAATTTTTTCATAAGTAACCTATTTAAAAAAACATATTTAATTAATAAATGAAAAGCGATTAATAGATTGAGTTAGAAATAATTTGATAAAATTAAAAACAATTTAAAATTTAAAATGTATTTTTTTACAATTATTAATTTAATTTTTATTTAACACAAAAAATTGTTCTAAGATATCACTCTTGTTTCTTATAATTATTAAATTATTAAATGTATAAGCAGAATGTATTCATTTAAAGTTTAAACATTTATTTAAAATAATATCATAATTTTATTTTTATTAGTAGTAATTATAAGTAAAACTTACTTTGAAATAATCTTCTTCACTGAAGTCCACTGGGAAGTCATTACAAATTACAGGTAAGGAGTATTCACTAGCTCCAATACACATTTCATCTTTAGTACAAAACTGAACTTTTAAGTCTTTCAATAACAATATATTATTTTTAGATACTTTTCCATTTAAAGAAGTTAAAAATTTAACTTTGTCCTATAAGTTAATAAAACAAATTAAATATTAATGTAAAAATAATAGATTAGAATGATTATAATATACATTTTCAGTTCCCAGCAAATAAGCAGGTGTGTGTTTTGGTTCTTGATCACATGACACACAATCCAGTCCCAAATGGGTGCTCAGCAAATCCTTAATTAATAAGTATCTATCTTCAGTAGTTGATTGGTGTTCTCCTTTTTGATGAGGATCAATTTCCAAATGTACCTAAAGTTGTTATAATGTTAATGTATTTATTACTTTTTTTATTAAATTGTTTATTTATATATTTATACTCAATATTACATAGACTCCTTAACATTATAAGGATTTTATGAGGAAATCAATATTGATAATTACTTGAGAAAAAATAACTTTTCCTCCGGATGGAGCTGTAGCTAAAATTAAACTTGGTGTTTCCCAGGTATCTTCAGCAGCCAGAACTTCAATGTTAATAGCATGATGCTTGTTGTTTGTATCGAACATATCCACAATATCTAAATTCTTATCTTCTTTAATGCTAATTGATTAACATACACAATTTTTTATTACAACTTAAATAATTACTGAATTAAGTAATTAGTCTTTACCCATTTTCAGATGGAAAATGATCATTATTGGGTGTACTGGGCTGGTAACAGAGAATGTGGTGTAAGAGAGATGTTCGCATGGATAATGGACGGTATGTGAAGCTAACTATGTCATCAGAACATACTTCAGCTGTACTAAAAGCAGTTGGTAGCAGTGTACCAAGAAAATCAGAACACATGCATAAAATTCGACCTCCTTCTGTTAACAGGTATTGTTCAAGTAATGGATAAAGTTCATCAGGTACAGCACCGTAAACGACTACCATTGTGGCTTGCGACGTCCATGGCGAATTAAGCATTTTATCTAAGCTCAATGTGTAGATTGTGTACCTATATCATTGATTAATAATAAAATATATATAATCCACATTTAATATTTGAAAACTCTAAATCAATAATAAGAATAATAATTATTTGTTGCAGCAATAACCATCAATACACTTTACAGTTTAAAGTGGTTTACAATATTATAACACCCTCTAAACTCTAACTGTGGAAGTATCAAAAATATTTGTAATTATTCAAAATTTAATTCTATGATTTATCTATGGCTAAATATACGAATACACAGTATTATTTGAATATTTATTTCAGTTACAATTAAGTATTATTTTGTGTGTGCGAATATAAAATAAGTAATCGACAAAAAATGTTTAGATATTTTGTTTGAGAATAGCTTTAGGTAGGAAATTGCATCTAGTTTGTTCATAAGAAATGTTAAAATAAAAAATAACTGGGAAAACAAACATAAAATTAATAAAAACCAGGAATTTTCACACAAAATCAGTTTTGTTTTAATTTTGCTATAATTTAAACATGAATAACTTTGGATATTTAAAATATTTATTTTTACTAGTTTTTTTTTTTATTTATAAATGTCAATAAAAATAGTTCAATAGGTAAATATGTTTAAAAATTGAATACAAAGTTCCTCAAAAGTTGTTCATTTACCATAAAAAATATTGATAATTTAGTCACAATATTTTTATATAAATGTTAAATTATAGAATTTCAAATTATTTTTTAATTAGAAATTCATAAAATATTTTCTTTTTATACATAATATTTGAAAATGCAGTACAAAGTTTAATTTATTTAACAACAGTTTTTATAATTAGTTCATACCTATTGAAAGCCAAAAACTAAAATACTAGCATACATTTTATTTTTATAGACATTTAAAATATTTTTTTTTCCTTTGGAACCAACAACTGGTAGGGGACCGCTTTCACATAGCTTCCTCCTGATATTTTAAATTTAAATTTGGACAAAACAACATATTTAAACTATGAATAAAGATAATCATTATTTTTTCTATAATTCAAAAATATTATTTGTAGAGTTCTATTATTATATTTTATATTAAACAATGGCATTTTCAAATGCCAATAATTTCAGCAAAAATTAATTTAAGCTACTGCATTACTAATAGTAAAATAAAACACTTAACCTAAAAGCAATATCAACATGAAATACATTAAGATAAATGTAGTCTGATAGAGATCATCACCACTCAGAATTGTTTTTCATATATAATGGTACATCAATGAATTAATTGAATTCAAATTTAACATATTTATCACAGTGACCCACTCAACAATATCCGTAAAACAGAATTGGTACCTACTCAGATTTTGTTGATCAATTTTATGACAGTTTTGATGTATAGATAGGATAGATAGATAAGATGTTTAGATAGTTATCATCTAAAAAATGTAGGCAAGCAGGTACTACTCTGCTGTATAGTGGGCATCGAGTGAGCCACTGACGTGGTCATAGTGACAGTCAATGTCTCTATGAATCTAATTTCACTAAGTATCATTCCAGTGGCATGTTATGATTTTGTTCTGGGAAGGGGATGTATAATTTATTGGTTAAACATAAAGTGGAGGGCTTAATAAGTTAATGCATTAAACATTAAAAAAAAAAGCTCTGGGGGATCTATCCCCATATCCTCCCATAACTACGCCACTGTATCATTCATGTTATATTTTTTGATAAAAAAAAAATTAAGCCATTACAGATTCAATTTAGAAATATTAAAAGATTTATGTAAATATGTAATCAATAATCATTAATTAATAAATTTAATTAATAGCAAATGATACAAATAAAATATTATCTATAGTTTATTGGTATCAATAATGTAGTCAAAAAAACTAAGATAAAACATTAAATAATAATAAATTTAAAATTATTAATATATTATTATAATAAAATAAAATGAAATTACACGTCATGAATATTATTATTGAACTTGTTAAAAACTACTATAATTACAATTTAATTATTAATAACAATGAAATAAATGTTTAGTATTAATCAGCTAAATATTATCATAAATCATTAACCCGTCATAGGTGTCGCTATAATTGTTTTGTAATTGATAGCCATAGCTATGAGCTAATATTAGAATTTTATTAGATCTTGGAAATTGATTTACAAAAAAAATGTTTAAACAAAATTACTATTTCATATTTATTTCCACATAAAGAACATTATAATTTACCATTCATTTACTATATTAAATATGTATAACAAATTTAAAAAAATATATTACTTACATTATTACATTGTAATAAGCAAGATGCTAAAATAACCTTTATTGCAGATTTATAACTAACGTACCATTGTAGTATTAACATCAATAAATACTGTTTTTAGTTATAGCGGTACTATATCATGTTGATAAAAAGTACAGAAAGTCTCAAAACAATCAGTAATTGTTTATGCCAATGATACTCAATAAGGTAATAATAATAGGAGAATACTAACACTGATACAGATCATTTTAAATAAGTATTTTGAAAATAAACTTACCTGTATCTATGCAAGACAGATTCCAATGAATGCTGAATTTGTTGTGCACTAGAAGCGCTTTCACTAAATATTATAATATTTGGCGGTTTTCCAGTTTTAGATTCACCACTATGTTGTACAGGTGTATGACATCGGGGTCTTGCTTCCATATTGTTACTAAAATCTGAAAATGATCGATGACTTCTCATCATTGAACTATTTAAGGAATTATTATAAATCCCAAACACATCAGGACTACTTTTAATTGGTTTCATTCTAAAAATAAAATAAGGATAAATCATTGATAGAAATATTTTTATTCATTTTTGGACTTTTTGTGCACAATTAAAATCTTCTTACCCGCTTGATAATTTTATTTCATTTTCTTCAATTGGAGTAAGAACTATTCTTCGGAAACTAATAGATTCACTAGAACTAGTATTTGAAGCACTTTCATATTCATAATCACTATTTGATTTTCCATTTAGTCCATTAGTTAATTCATATTCATTGTTAAATTGAACATATTTTACGTGATTTTCTTTTGGTACTTCAAGTACAGGAATAGTGTTTTTATAAATTTTACTCTCAGTAAAACATTGTGATTCAACATTTTTCACAATGGTACTGTCAACTTCATCTTGTACATTTTCAATAACAACATAATCATCCATATTTATTTCATTATCTGTTTTCTTTGACAACACTGCTGAACTGAAAAAATTCAGATAACTCATTAGAAAATTATAAAAAATTAAGTTATAAAAAAATTGTTAAGAAATGTTACCAAAAATTAATGGGTTTTCCAGATTTTAGCACATTTGTTGCTGCAATAGATACAGCATAAAGTGTGTCACAGTAGTTTTTCCATTGAATAGTTGTAACATTGTTGTTAATACCTATGTGGAAAATAATTTTGAAAAATTACTTGTCTTCATAAAAATAAACTATAATTTACCATAATTATCATGTAAACTATAAACAAAGTCAATGTTAGAAGCAATTGATTCATTATTTTCAATATCACAAGGTTGACCTTCAACTTTAACAGCTAAAAAAAAAAAAGAAAAAAACAATTTTAACTAATTATTAGCACTATATTTTAAAGATAATTTATAACAGACTTTGTATTCGTAGTAATTCCATATGGTTTCCCAGGTATAATGATTTAGAATCGGCCATAAAATTACTAGTAAGTTTAGCAAAATGATCCAGATCAGTTTCTAACAATAGACTAAAATTTTCACCGGCATTCCAAGCTTTAGGCACCCCAAAATCTTCGATCTAAAATAAAAAATATATAACATTATTAATATTAATATATACAATCACAAAAAATAAAAAAAATAAACCAAGAGTCAAATTTAACTTACTAAACATTTGTTTATGTTTTGATGAACATCAAACATTCTGTAAGTGGCTTCAACCAATAAATTAAGTTTTGTTTCTAGATTTAAAGTTAATGGTTTGTGTGTATTCATGAGTACAGGAAATGTAATAGAGTTATTTGGAATAAGAATCCAATTATCCACATTCAATATTTGCTATTAAAATAAAATAATCTAGTCAAAACTGGCATAAGTTAAGTAGATAATATTTAAAATTTATCAATATCATTTTTGTATAAATTATTAATTCTTCTTTACTATCAACTATTTGAGGTCAGCCATCCTTGTTCTACATCTCTATAGGGGCATAGGGCCCCTATTTTATGAACATACACTCTTAGTCTCCACAATCTGTCTCATATTAAATATTGTTTCTATCATAAATATTCCTCAAAATCATAATTTCACTACTTGTTCTTTTTTCTATTAGCTTTTCCTGAATTTTCATATTATAACTTTTATGTTTTATACCTCTATTAAACATTAAAATTTAAAGTTGAATTTTAATATTTTATTAAATAAAAATCAAGCAATAGGGATATCTTATATTCTTATAGGGATATTTACAACTTCAATATGTTATAAAAATCTTAGTGATGTGAGTCTTGTAAATTTACCATGTAAAATTTTACCGGTAAAGTAAATTTACAAAAAAAAATTTACAATTTACATTTTTTTACCGCTCAAACAGTTGAGTGACCACTTTATTTTAATGTTTTTGTATTTTTTTATCAAGATATTAGGATTATAATACAAACCAAGATTTTTTTTAAATGATAATGACAGTTACGTTATACTACGAATTAAGATATATTATACGAATTATTTTGATATGGTGTATGAGTATGACGTGGTTACTGGTATTGTTGTTTTAATATGATACGTTATCTCTTATTAATTATTATTTTTAATAAAGCGATTAAATACTAATACTTAATTTTATATTTATTTTGCCTTCTTTACATAATATTGTGAAAAAAATCAACAGCTATACTATAAATTGAATTTTAATAAAAATTTACCAATTTTACTGTAAATTTGGTAAATTTACCTGGTAAATTACCAAAAATTTTTTTTACGTAAAATCTACATCACTATAAAATCTAAATATACATAAATATTTTACCTCAGGTAAAATGGAACATGACCTTTTGTGCCCAATAAATGATAGGATCTGATCAAGCTGAGCAGACCTAGCATTTTTGCAACTATCTGAAGTAATACCACGAGGCCTTATAGACAGAAATATATCACCATTTTCTTTATTGTTAAAGTCTAAAATTACAATCTCGTAAAAATATTTTCATTAAAAAAATTAAGTTATTTAATAATATACATACTTTCATTGTCTAATCCTACAAAATCCTTTTCTTTGTACAACACAAGAGTCAAATTGTTAGTCAGGTATTTTTTTAAATTTGATTTTATATTTGATAATCTATATGATTGAAACCAACTTGTAGCCATATAATAGAGCGTCAACAGCATTGTCTCTTTAAGATACCATCAACAGAACTCGTAAATTTAAATTGGTAACATAAGTGTTTACCAACAATAACTATCTACAATATAAAATACCTAAACATAAGTAACAACATAACTTGTAATTTGATGAACGCCATAATGATAATTATGTTTTATGTTTACAATACAGAATTGGATTTGTAGAAGGTCATCTGTACACTTACTTTCATCTGGATGACAACTACGAATTACGATGGTGATAAATAAGTATAATATATTGAATTAAACTCAAAAATTTATATTTCTTATTAGATCCCATGCAAATGCATAGTCAGGTTGTCAGAATGACATTCAACTGACTTTAAACCAATAACTGGCATAATCACTAATAAGATTAGGAATTATAAGGATATAATATTTGATAGTTGTCGATCGACATGATATGAGAAAAAATACATATTTATTAGTTACTATTTATTTTTTATAGTTCTGTTTTTACATTAATTATATATATATCACCAATTATAAGTACTAATAAAAAATATAATCTGTGATAATATAATCTAATACTTTAGACAGGTATGCAGATAATACCTAGATGGCAGCACAAATATTGCATATTATTAACTATTATAATTTATTTTTGCCTTTTTGAAATTTTACAAATATTTTAACCAAGATGAATATTATGAATTATCTTAATTTTACTTTTGAGTACTTTTAGTAAATGCTTTGTACCTATTTTTTTCATTATTTAAATTATAACTTGGTAAAGTTAATTGACAAGTGCCTAAAATATGTTATTTTGACAACTTACGTGGTGAGCAGTTCTTTGGTAAATTATTATAGAATTTAAGTATTATATTATAGCCATATATAAAGGTATATAACATAATAATATATCACGTTTATATGAATTGTATTTGGTAGGTAGGTAGCGTTTTATGCACAGATGAGTAATGGGTATACTATATACTTACCTATTAATTTATAGGACCCAGCTTTGTAAGTATTTGCATGATTTTTCTAAATAGTAAAAAAATATCTAAGTAAGCTACAGCCAATAAGTTTGAATTATATTTAATAGATCTGTAATATAAAGTTTTATTTTGTATATTTTTGAATATTTTATTATTTTTTGATAGGTATGTACTTACTGCATACTTCTGTATTTTACGATTTTTTATTGCATACATATGTTTTTTATAAATGCATAATGTATACGGTATACCTATAATATTTTGCTTATTTTAATTAAATTGACATAGGTATTTATAGTTTTGTAATTTAAATTACAATATGTTGAAATAACTACAAAAAAGGAATTACATAAATATAATTTTACGTAAATTGTAAACATATAAAACATAATAAAAATAAAAAGAATTTTAATCGATTTTTTTGTTATTATTTTTTATTTTATAGGGTATACTCCTACAAAATAAGAGCATAAATGGATATTTTATAGTGCATATTTTTGAGATTTTAAGAGCATATAAATCCGAGCCCTTCAATTATGTTATTACTTTATGTCCTTTATGGTTTTATGCAAGATCATGAATTCGTGACGAGTTAAATATTATTATTATACTATAATTTTTATTTTTTATTTTTCAGTTATAAATTTATAATATAAATATTTTATAATTTATTAATATGATAAGATTTAAATAATAATTTAACATATTGAAATAATATATACCTATTACCTAGTATTTAAATAAGTATTTTTAACAAACTTAATCAGTGCACTCTGTTTAATGCGGTAGGTATTGTAAAAGTAGAATAAAGAAAGTAAAGTAATGAGTAAAAATAGGTAAAGTAAAATTTTATTGAATACCCACTAAAGATTATTTTAATTATTCTGTTCAATTGGTTTTGTACGTATTTTTCATATTTATATCGGCAAAACCTATTTTATAAAATAAAAGCCTAAAATGCTTTTTTAACGACTTTTTATGCTTAAAATGACGGTGTACATTTTTTTACCGGAAACTTATTTTAAAAGTTATAGCCTTCCAAAGTTTGCGGTTATTTGATAAATTTTACTCATTGCATTCGGAGCGCTCATTAGTCATTACCATGGACTAAGATATATATCATAGTCCGTGGTCATTACCTACATAACTCGGTCAACAGCGCGCGCATATTAATAATATTATGGATCACATAAAAATGTGAAATATAAACTTTAAAATATGTTTAATAAAACCATTGATTATAAATACTATACTACTATACTACTACTCTGTGCTACTACTATTAATTTCCGCGCAACGTATTTTGTAGTGCAGTGAGTGATGTATAGTATTTAATATTTATAATCAATGATAATACTAATTATATAAATTTATATCTCATAACTCATAAGCCATTATCATCATCGACATCATCTCCACTGAATGCCTCATAATTAAATTAGTGAGTACTAGACTACCGTCCTGCTGTGTACCATTTTTATTTTTATACTCGAACCAAATACTGTAAATTTGCTTGAACTCCTGCAGTACCGTCAGTACCTAATACCTATAGAATATATTATTATGGTTTGCGAACAATGCGAACGAAGCGATGTTCGTTTTGTCCATAAACTACAAGGAATATGCCGAAAGCTGATTGATAGCCAATATAAATATCCTTCTTTGAAGTGAGGATCTCATTGAGTGAGACCTCAAATTAAGTTATTACTTATTATTTATTAATGAATAAGTGTTTAAATTTGAAATGTTTTTTATTTTTAAATACATTGTAGGTTTATGATCCAATTTTTAAACCGTTTTCGATGTATCTTTTTCAAAATAGGGATATTTAGGAGATAGATAAATAACAAATGGTCAAACTGATTTTATTAGGTTATGTTTTTATAATCAATTTTATTTGCATTATCAGTGTTAGTTTGCAAAATTTCAGTCATAATACAAATTACAAAAAAAGCTTGATAAATATTCAATTACAAAGTATATACATTTTTTCTTTTAATTAACTTTATAGTATAGGTATTTAGAGTGTTTTAGTTTGTTTAAATTACATTAATTATAAATTAACCAAAATGAGTTCAATTGGAACTGGTGTAAGTATATATTTTGATTTTTTCAATGACAATGTTCATTTTATATTTTCAATAATTTCCCTGTAATTTATCAAATTTAAATCACAAAATAATATTAATCAATTAAATTATTTAATTGCATTTTTGGATTTTAACGAATATACATTGGAAATATTTTTTGTACAGTATGATTTATCAGCATCTCAATTCTCTCCTGATGGTCGAGTATTTCAAGTTGAATATGCATTCAAAGCAGTTGAAAATAGCGGGTAAATACTATTAAGTTAGTTAATTGTTATGTTATTTTTTATTAAATCTATGGTTTGTATTTGCTAGAACTGCCATAGCTCTACGGGGTTCAGATGGTGTTGTTTTTGCTGTGGAGAAATTAGTCACGTCAAAACTTCATGAAGACAGTACAGGAAAAAGGTTGTTCAGTGTGGAAGATCATATTGGAATGGTAAATCTTGAAATATATATTTATTGTAGCCTAATAATTAATAATTTATCTAATCATTTAGGCTGTTGGAGGATTAACTGCTGATGCTAGTGCTATATTAGATGTTGCTCGTGAGGAAGCGAGATCATATCGCCAGAACTACAATATGCCTATTTCAGTGAAATATTTAAATGAACGAGTATCAATGTACATACACGCTCATACATTGTATAGTGCTATTAGGCCTTTTGGATGTGCTGTTATTATTGGCTCTTATGATCCTAAAGATGGTCCTCAAATGTATATGATTGATCCAGCTGGAGTATCATTTGTATGTTTTAGTTTATAAATATTGTACTTATGTATTGGTTGTATAGAAATTCACCAAAATTAGAATTTTGTTTAACACTAAAAGAATTGTTTTTATCAATATGTTGTACTAAAAACTAAAATTTAATTTTTTACATATTTATTTATTTATTTTTTTATAATTTAGGGATATTTTGGCTGTGCTATTGGTAAAGCTAAACAAACAGCAAAAACTGAAATAGAAAAATTGAATTTGAAGACAATGACATGTAAAGAATTGATTAAAGAAGCTGCTAAAATGTATAAAAATATTTATTATTTTGTATAAGTATGGGTTTGAAAATATTTTAATTTATTTTTTTAGAATTTACATGGTGCACGATGAGTTGAAAGACAAACAATTTGAACTTGAACTTAGCTGGGTTGGTAGTCATACTAATGGAAAACATGAAGAAGTTTCAAGAGATGTATTTGATGATGCTTTGAAATATGCTAAGGCATCTCTAGATGATGATTCTGGTTCAGATGGAGAGTAAACTATTGTTAATAAATTAAGGAAAATTGACATTGTCAAATTACGGTACATAAGCTTAAAAATATATTTTTTTTTTATTTAATAAAAAACAATAACATTTTTGAATTTGATTATTTATTTCTATCTTTTGAAAGATATAGTAATAAGTAAATTATTTTCACATTATACTATTATTTCCTATCTACTCTGATTTCTGACAAGTAATACTGTCAAGTGTTTGATAAATATTTTTTTATAACATTACAATATAGATTTCATTTTTGGTGTATTCACAACTTACACATAAATCACAAGGATTAATATAAAATTATAAAATATGATTAATTAAAAGTTATAGTTTTATGTTAATTTAACAGCAATATAAAAATAAAGTTAATAATAATAAAGATTGTACATTGATGTAACATTGACAATAGTCATACGTGGATAACTGTTTGTTACCATTTTTGTTAGACAGCCGATTTTCTTCTTTTTGAATCATACTAAATCCAGTTTCAGTCCATGTTAAATTGCAAAACTATTTTCTGAACATTCAAAACAAATTGTTTATAAGAACATTTATATTAATGTTAGACAGTTTTACTTTCTTTAATTATGTTTGTTAGTTTAAGGGTGAATTAGCAATAACCATTTTTTTATTTAGAGTGCATTTTGCCAATCAATTATACATTTATACGTAAAGTTATTGGATTTAATATTTAAAAAAAGGATATTTATTTTTTAGTTACTTTTTTTTTTTAACTTTGTATAATAGTAGTATATAATTTGGTAGGTTAAATTAATTTTTCCTAAAACTAAACACCTGACCTACATTAAATAGTAATTGTTACAATATAATTTCATTTAATGTTATTAACTTTTTACTGTCCACTATCTTATAAGTCAATATCAACATAGGTACTGTGAGAATAGGTGGTATGAATAACTTATTAAATTAATTTAAATATTTTTTAAAAATCATTGTGAATAGTAAATAATAATGTACCTATATATAATGGAGAGGAATCATAAGTAATTAGTTAATTTTTTATTGTCCAATATTTTTTGGATTATATACAGTATAAGTAAAATTATTGTTTTCCTTTTTAGCAATTTTAAGGTTGTGTCTTTAAGAACAACTTATAAAAAATCTTAAAAAAGTACTTTAAACATTTTTTTTTTCATTTTTTTTTGTATTTTTATAATTGCTGCAATCGTGATAGTTGTTTAACTATTTGAACTTCTAATAATTATATAAAAATCCTACCTATTTATTTTCCATATTTTTAAATTTCTACAAGAAAAATATTTATGTAGGATATTGTTTTATATTGCCAAGATTGTTAAGGAAATATTTTAATTAATGTATAAATAAAAACTTGAAAATATCAAATGCTTATTGCTTATACCTTTAAGTTTGTAAAAAATATTTTTAAAAATTCATAGTTAATAGAGGATAAGTAACTCATAAAATAATGAAAAATTTCAAGTTTCACTATAAGTACTTTTTTCAATAATTTCAAAATAAAAAAGCGGGCAAGTGGGTACCGCTCTGCTGTACATTAGGTGCCGTGTGGATCACTATATATTGTAGGACGGTTAAATTTGAATCCAATGATAATTATC
>VUJU01000531.1:4354-52219 GCA_009835225.1 Aphis craccivora
TATGTTAAGGTGAATGTCAACATTTTAAATGATTGTTAGAAATATACCAACAGTCACCGGTGAATGTTAGAAATGTTTATTATGATAATTATTAGTGGTCACACGCTAATGGGACAACAATGAGCAACAAAAATGGGATTTGGCCGATTTGGTTACAAGCTGAAAGAATTCTACGTTCATCAAAACTAAAGTTTACCCCAGCCAAACCTGGTGATATTGTTTGTATCCGAGTCACCAATGTTGACTGAAGACGTTTGGATCCACAGAACATGTTGGCAGTTATCGTAGCTGTAGTGTCCTTAAGGCTTAAGGAAAGCTTCCACTACAATTTCACAAACAGTTGCCAGTTGGACAGGGTTACTTGAGATGCAATTAGCAATTTTAAGACAAAGTGTGTATCGAAGAATTGTAGTTGTACATCATCAGGACTTTTATGTAACTCAAAATGTCATGATAGTTTATCTTGTTGGCTGATGCAACACATAATGTTAATAGTAAATAATATATACTACCTAATATATATTGATATAGGTAGTTAATCATTTGAGTGTATATTAGGTAGGTACCATATAAAAGTTCCTTTTTGAATTTATTCATCTTTTTTTTACAAAATATCTACATATAAGAAGAAATTGACATTCACCTTAACATATAATATAATATATATAGTAAATACAAATAAGTACTAAGAAAACAAATATAATTTTAATAAATTGATTGATTATTTAACCTAATTTTTTTCTAACATAAATACTAATTAGGTATGATTAAGTAGGTACTACTTGATACTTCTAATAATAATTATGTTTAAACTCAAAACTCACACACTAGATATCGTGCATCAGATAATATATTTGTCGATAATGATTATCCATTATATATCTATCATAAATTATATCTCGTAGCATAAAAGTCCTCGAATTTTGGTGCTTTTGTACGATACGGTTTTTTTTCTTATCTCATTTTGGCGCTTATGTGATGAGTTTCATCTAACTAAAGTGAACCCCACTTGAACTCCTACTCCTACTGTATAGCAAAACGATACCCACTTTCCCACCTTTTTGATAATGATGATCTATTAATCTTGTAGGAATAAGCGTCCTCACGAATTTCTTTTGAACCAAAGTTCAACTTCATAATATGATATGATATGATATAATAGAACTGACATAGTACCACAGACTATATGAATATAGTCTGTGATAGTACCTTATATCTATAGTAAACATGTATACATGTACTATATATACAATGTTTCTGAAAGGCGCTACAATGTGGCAAAGTTTTTCATTGGTACAAGTGAAAGATGGAATTTAACTTATCATTAAAGTTTATTACTATTACATTCGAAATTTATTTTATATTAAAACAATAAAATTTATATTTAAAAAATGGCAATGGAAAATGAAGACATTTCTTCCATTTAATTATTTTTCGTAGTTTTTTGAAAAAATGTCTTAAAAGATTTATAGTAAAATAGAAACGTTGATACCTAAGCTTCCACTGCTTTCAAGTTTCAGTATTATGATTATCCAGTGCTGGTAAGTATAACTTGTCAATACGACGGTCGACAATACGCCAGTTACTAAAAATAAAGCAAAATATACTATCTGCATATTATAATATAGTTTCCCAGACTCCCAAGTCCCAGTCATTATCAGTTTTTATTATAACGTATCGAGTTTAACAGCTGTTGACATTATCCTGAAGTAAAAGGGTCTGTTGCGATTTTATCGATTATGTGTAACTACATTAATTTCAAATAAATTATTGTAATAAATTGATAATTTAACACAAAATATTAATACAAGTAGGTATTTATATATAAAAAAAAAAGATATGAAATTAAATTAATTTTTGTATAACATGCAATTAGTTTATATAATATATACTATACTTATAATTATTACATTTTAATCATTTTTTAAAGCAAAAAGCAGTTACTTTCAAATCTTATCTGTACATTTCATAATTAAAATGAACCATTAGTACCATACAGTTAACTTTATTCATAAATAAAAATACATTGAAATACTGTAAAAGTAGTAAAGAACCAGGTACCTACTATAATATTATCGTAATCGAATCGGGGTATCGACTATAATACTATATTATGCATATTATGTGAATGTGGCAGTTGACAGGTTTGTCAACATTCAATCATATTTTATATACATAATTTTGTCAGCCCAGTTTTACATTAGACTAGAAGTGGTATGTACAAAGTACAAACCTAACTAATTCCCCAAGTTTTGACAATAATAACATAATAACATTATAGTCATTTTACATAATACTTTATACGAGTATCAGTCATCAAAGTATCATAAAACAATTATGTGTGAATGTGTCAGTGGGTAGAAAATAAAAAATACCAATTATACATTTTCAGTACCT
This sequence comes from Aphis craccivora, assembly GCA_009835225.1. Lineage (NCBI taxonomy): Eukaryota > Metazoa > Arthropoda > Insecta > Hemiptera > Aphididae > Aphis > Aphis craccivora. The sequence continues at coordinate 6,752 of VUJU01000531.1, forward strand.
ACTTTGACAATGCATTTCATTTTTATCTGATAATTTTAAATCTACTGAATAATTTATTTCATTGTACCATTATTGCCATTGAATATTATTTTTACATTTAACAATGAAACATAATATCATTACATACTACTTATTATTGCGATGACGCAAGTTAAACCATTAATATTAAACGTATGGATACAGCTTTATTGTATAAAAATATGTTAGCCAATACAACTGATAGTTGATATTATACATTATTAACTACAGCATCGTTGAATCTCATTTATCCTTGTTTATATGGTAGTTTATCGCTCAAAAGCTTCTGTTCAAGTGAGAACCATAATTTCTCTCTCCACTATGTTAGCCAAATTGCCAAAAAACATCTCTTTATAGATAATAGCTAGGAATGATTATATCTATATGTTTAACATAAATCATCAATGTGAATATAACATACTTACAAATCTTTATGAAACCATAAGCTTTCAAAATATTACAGACGACCTTCTGGCTTCTCCCTTAACCCCTTTCTTAAAGATACCAAACTGCAAGAAAAATAAATTTACGTTTAATATAATTATTATAATTTATCAATCTCCTTCACTGTATGTACTATTTAAAAAATATTTATACAAATTTACCTAAATATATTTTGTTGTTGTATACAAATATATAAAATGTAATTGCTACAGGTAAAAGCTGAAATTGTACTAGATTATGATTAAAATAAAATAATATATAATTTTAATGGTGCAGTTCCATATATCGATTAAAAAAAATAAGTTTGGTCTCAATAGCTAGGTGATCAAATACATCACCAAATACCAACATATCCTAATTTTGTCGGTCCGTGTATTCCGATTGGAATTCGGAACCAAGAAACCTTGCAAGATGAGTGATGAGTGTTTACCTACATAAGAACATAAAATATCAGGAATCTACGATAACAATAACATCGTTTGCAGTAATGTGTTCATCATGAAAGCAGTATAAATTATAACTGTCGGTTACTGGTACAGCGGTACCGAAATCGTATGCTTGTTACGTCGTTAAAGGTATACTTATTAGTTATTACTTAAATTTCCAATTTAGTAAGCTAGAAGGTATAGAATACGAATTTCTCAATTTCTGTATAGTTATATCACTATTACAAGTTACAACTCATCGTGATTCGTGAACATTGAACATGCATGCCTCGGTTTTCAGCCACGACTTAACAACCACGCTTGTTCTCCCCAATTCTTAAGACCGGTTTCAGTTTTTTATGCCATGGTAGAAATTTTATTTAGTTGCTTGAAGCAACTATTAGCAACGACACATATTTAATCCTCATTCCTCACCCGGAACTGACCCGTACTCGCATACGGCCCCCATACCTCACTAGCGGACCGCACCGATGTTTCTTATCGTACACCCCTGTTACCGAATTATGTTTTAAAATTATTTTTATGCAACGCACAGTTTTATTAACTTGATTAAAAAAAAAACGGACCAATAACATTAGAATACCCTTAGTCACCTATCCACAACGCCACGTAATCACCATCAAACAATTTAAATTCATAATATTATAATTTCTTATAAAAATTGTAATTATAAATTATAATATACCATAGGCTGTAAATAAAATAGCCAATAGGTATTATGTTCCTTATCTGAAAGTATCGGAATATTGAACTGACATATTCAGATGATTATCATCACTTATCAGTCGCCCGTCCTCTTTTTATTACCTACTCAATAGACAATAATAGGTACTAATTACTGACATACTAAGGAAATAATACTACATCATATACCTATACATATTAGTATATTAAATACGGCTAGAAAGATATGTTATCATAATAAATATTAATATCATATACCTACATTGTAACAAATTAACGTATTAATTAGGTATTTAGGTATATTTTTATTTTTATTCTAACTATATTTCGTATTTATAGATTTCCATTATCTTACGCTAGCCCAAATAAATAAATATAATATTATAAATGTTATACACACACTATTAGTTAAGTACCTAAAATCTTATTAATTTAAAAGATAGAGCTATAAAAATTGATGGATTTATTTTTTAATAACACTAATAATCTGTCATAATATTTTAAATAGTTATATAATTATAAATAATAGGGAAATTGTATTAAAATATGAGATAATCTACTTAAAATATATTATTTAATTTGTGAATTGTGATATAGGTAGAATACTTGAATCCAAAAATAAGCAATATACTTTTATAGTTTTATCTTATGAGATCATTGGCATCTTACAGTTTATATTTGTTGCCGTATAAATTTAGGTATGATTTTTACTTATAATGTATAGTTATAGTAAGTTGAAAATTATAAATTATTTTAGTACCTATAAATTATAATATATAATAAGGAAAGTGGAGAAGCTTCAGGAGTGGAAAATTACTGCCATCCAGGCATCCTGCAGAACTTGGACTGTTAACTCAAACAAAAAGTACATAATAATATTAAATTAAAATTTGAAAACAGTCTGTAAAAAGGTACTGAAAATCTAATATATATTAATTTAATTAAATGTAAAATATAAATAAAATGGTATATAATACAAAAAAGAACGTAAAATAATAATAATATGTTAATGTAAAAATGTTTTTATTCATTGTCCACTTCAGATACTTAAAAGATACCTAGAAGATTAGTTTTTATATACTCTGTCTGTCAAAGATCAAAGTTTAACAAAATATTCAATAAGTTAAATGCCAATGGTCTATAATTTGTAAAGTTTTATCAGCTAAAATTAATTTGAGAGTATTTATTAAAATAATATTTCTTTTTATATAATCTCTGGTTGGTTAATGGTTTTTAGATATTTCAAAGCAGAGTTCATAGCAATGCCGTCTGTCATTTTGTGTGCCTTTTATCGTATTCTCATTGACGTTATAAATAAATTGTAATCATGGTTTCATAAATCATTCAATAACTATGATCTACTAAGAAATTTCCAGATCTGGAACTCGATCTGGTCTTAACTCGAGTTACCCAACTTTAGCTCAACTTTTGGACACGATACGACACGACGTTTAATTAAGAACCGTGCTTAGTACACGTATACCAAACTTTTATAATAAGCACCTACCTTCCTTTATAGTAATCAATTATTAATGGTTCTATTTTAACATTTAAAAAAAAGTTCACATGTTTTGAATACTCTATAAATGCTACGTATTTTATATTCTATAAATAATTATCTTTTTACTCGTGTATTAATAAATTATCTAAATTAAAATGTTTAATCAAACACTTAATTAGTTATTATGATTTATTTTATGAAAAAAATTAAAAATGCATTTGAGCAATACTATACTAACTGGCCAATAGCAAGATATTTTAATAACACAATTAAAATATAAAAAGTCCCCAAAGCGATTAAGAACCTGTCACCTGGATACACATTATAGGTATTTTAGTATTTACGATAGATAAACATAACAGAAAAATTGAATGAAAATATGAAAATAAAAGATTAAGCATAGAGTGTAAACATTTTAACATGTCAAACCAATATATCTAAAAATTTAAATAGTTTCAAGAAATAATGAGTGCCCACATTAATATTTTATAGGTTAAATTAACACTTGAATATCGTGTTGGTGCCATTAAGCACTTTAAGTATAGTCATAGACTTAGTATATTATCAGCATTCAGCACGTGTGAAAATAATAAATTTACAGATTTTATTTATTTATAAATTGATATTTGTTTTAACAAAAAAAATAAAAATAAAAATAAATAAAAAAACTGAAAAACGTAGAAATGTTTAAAAATTGACTGGCTCAGATTCACGTTCAAATAATATAATAATTGTATGATTCTTTTGTAAGCGGTTCGAATGTTATGGGCGCCAAAGCCAAACCATGCCAAATAACCAACATATTATGCATGTCCACTTTAGTATGATGTATAATGTATTCTAAAGTCTAAGTAGCTTTGCCCAATGCTCGCACAAAAATAATTCTGTAAAATACGGGACTAAAATTAAATAAAAATTTTATAAAAAATAGTTTAGAGTTATCACTAGCTACATTCTGATGCTAGCAAACAGCTGCTAATGCAGATTAAATTTAGGTTAAGTATTCGCTGTTATCACTAAGCAGGGACCCGATTACCCGACCACTTTGGCAGTTTTATTTTTGAGAATGTAGCTCAATGTACCTATTTTGATATTTTATTTGATTGAATATTATTTTTATGTAATAGTTTTTTACGTTTTTAGTTAAAAAAAATAAACCAATACAATGTCGTCAAAGGGCCCAACCATTGCTGGCTCAGACGGCTCAGATTTTTCTCACCGTCAAAAAGTTGCTGACCACTACAAAATCAGGTACTTATAAAATTATACATTTATTTTGTTTTAAAATCTGCATTAATAATAGTATAAACTATTAGTTTAATACTTAAAATAATATTATTACACAATTCAATTAATCAATTTTGTTTTTAAAAATATTTGTTAACTTTTTAATAATTTATTAAAAACTATTTATTTAATAATTGATTTTAATTTTAGTGTACAAAACAAAAGTCGACTTAAATACTGTATACTATTTCATTATATTCTATTCTTTCTTATGGGTGCAAAATTATGCCCAGATGTTTTGGATAGATTGGATATATTTGTATTAGAAATTGAAGAACTTGAAATTCCTAAGGTAATAACATTTAAGAATGAAATAATTTCTTACTAAATGCAATTTATAATACTGAAGTATAAAAACTATTTGTTATTATAATTTATAACACTGAATATTAAAAACTATTTTATATTGTAATTTTATAATACTGAATGATAAACATTATTTTGTGTATTGAAATTTAAAATATTAGTTGTATACATTTTCATTTTTTGAGTAAAATTTAGCTGTATATAAAAAGGTAAATATTTATTATTTCAGCCATTGCTTTGGGAATATTTATGGTGTTTGAGTTTGCCAGCATCTTTTTTAGCATTACGCGCAATTAAGCATAATTGTATAAAAAATATTTCCTTTTACATCAAATGGATAATTTCATTCGGTGTTTTACCAGTAGTATATGGATTTTTCATTTACCTTCCAGAAGTTTATACTTTTATTACAAAAAGTCCTTCGACTGAATCTATTCAACTGTGGCGAGTGAGTATCGTGCTAGTAACTATGTATAGTAGTGTATAGTAACTATTTATTTATACTTAAATAATTTTTTGAATTTCAGAATTTCCCTTATGGTATACTTTGGTATATATTTATTGCTATAGCAGTTCAAATTCATGGATTCTCAATATACTTTGCACTAAATCTGAAAAATGCCTGGACGGCCCGGGGTACTGCTCAAAAAAAGAAATAAACGAGTTGCTTTGAAAAATCATGGTGATCTGGGATAGTGTAAATACTATGGATTATAATTGTACAATATATGTTTACAATTTTATGAATATGTAAATTATGAGAACTGCATAATCGTTTTAATTAAGCTGAATTAATATAGTTATTAATGGTATGATAAAATGTATTTTTGTAGTTTATTTGTGCTATATAAATTGTTTTCTTGTTTATTTAATATACAATTTACAAGATTGAAAATTTGTATAATTTTTTTTTAACTTTTTATGATTTTGTTAATTATAAATACTGAAAAATTATTTTTCACCCTATTTTATTCATTAATTTTTATACAATGGGTTAATACTTTACATTCTTATGAATAGTTGAAAATTTGAAATTAATAGTTAAAAAATTTTAGAGAGTATCTAATCTATTTTGTTGTTACATAAGATTTTATTTATTTAACCTATACAAATGTGTAAATAAATAATTGTTGTAGGACCATTCATTTAATTCAATTATTAGGTATTTTTTTTTATTTAGTAAAAGTATTTTATGATATAATATAAACAATTCTTTATAATATTGAATATAATAATTTATTTTTATTATTAAAAATTTCAAATGCACATTTTTACTAAATTTTTTAATTTTTATTAAAATGAAAAAAAAAAATGAATTATTTATCAAAAACAGTGATAAGCTTCTAAGTTAAAACAATATTGACTGTTTGTATTATAGAACTTGGTGCACTCGTGTATAATGTACTATAGAATATAAATTATAATGGTAGAACTTTTAGTTTTATTTAAATTGAGAATCGTTGTTTTGTTATAATCACGGATTAATATACTGATATTTAATATTTTATTGTATATTAATCCGTGGTTATGTTATAATATAATATCATATTATATATGAATACATAATATTATCTAGGTAATAGGTAAATGATTAACGATTTTGATATACATGTGAAATATAGTTTAAAATAATTATTATTTGTACATTCTTATGCACAAATATTGCATTATTTGTATTCCAGGCCTATAATAAATGTTGATTTGAAATTTTTGTTTATTTTTGAACATTCATTCAAATCAATATTGATAATACGTAATATTGTTTATTTACAGTTTACAAAAAATTAATTTACTATTGCATAGCATTCTTATCATAATAAATTATAATTGCCATTATCTATTATATTGATTTTATTTTTATTCCTCTATCAGAGTATTCAGATTTTTAAATTATAATATTTTGTATTTGTAACTTTGAAAGTTGTCTCTTCCTTCAAACAATATAGTATATTAAACATGCAAGTACTTGATTACTTGATTATTATAGACGAGTAGTATTCGTCGAGTACCATGAATTCGGCAAGTACACTAAAAACGAAATGTAACATTACAATTTAAGTACTTGGTAATAAATATTAATTCATATCTGAGCAAACAATAATTTAAAATGATGTATAATCGTTAAGTACAACCGAGTGTCCGAGTATATAGGTAAGTCCTTTGGGTGAAAATCGTTTTATCGATACCTATAATGATTGATTTTAACAAGATAAGATAGAGTGAGAGAACGATTTAAGTGACAAGTATAATTATTATTCTCCTCGAATGAAATATTTGTTGTCATTTTTATGTAATATGATTATAGTTTTAATAATAAAACAATAAAATGTGTCGAGACGATGATTTCGAGAAGAAATGGATAGGTATGAGAGATAATAAAACTACACGACAGGTATTATGACGAAAACGTTCGTATAATATTATAGTTGTAATGTCGTGATGTGTAGATCGACCTGTGCGGGTTTTCTACGCAGGCAACGACGATAAAAATAATAATAACGAACGACTTATGTCATCGTGTCGTTACGACTGGGGGGAAAGTAGTGAAAAAATTTCGACCGTCTAATGAAAAATGGCAGCAACACTCGGGAACGCGCCTGCCGTTGCGACGAGCACGTAACGTCATTACTCGCGATATTGCAATGCTTGTGCGTGTGGTCGGTGGCAAGAGGTGCAAAAACGCGGCGGCGCAAAAACAAACGAATGGGCCCCAAAAAAAAAAAAACGCGAAGACGCGGGCGACCGACCGTTGGAACGGCCAACCGCCGCCGCCACACGGTACGTTTGAAAAGTATAATACAGTAATATAATAATAATATTATATCGTTCGTGACCGGCGTCGTCGTGGCCACCCACAGCCGCGTCGATGGCGCGGTGACGGCGGTCGTCGGGTAGATGGCGCGCGTCTTATTGGCCGGCGGAAAATCGTTTTTATCGACGCGCCCGCTAAAAAATGGAATAAAAAATCGTCGTAAAACGGCGGGCGGGTGAAACAATGACAATCGGCGTGGCCGGAAAAATCGTAGTTTTTCGGGACGCGCGACGTGCGGGATCGGGGCGGACTCGAACGTCGACGACGTTGTCCGCTGTCGGTGCCTCGACGAGAAATAAATAATATTCTAATGGCATTTAATATTTTATACTGCGGAGGACGACGTTAAAGCGAGAATACGACGTAACGATAGAAAAATCGTCGACGTACAGGCCGGCGGCGGCAGCACCGTCGAGCGGCGGCGTCGTTTCTCCCGTCATTACAGAGTGGCCACGGGACGCGCGCGTGAAGCCGAACCGAGCGTACACACTGTACGGCCGCCGTACATTTTTGTTCCGTTCAGAGTCTACGGGAGATAATCGGTGAGTGTGCGCGGCGTATTACTCGACCGAAATTTATTGGAAAAAAGGGTATTGCATGTACACGCACGGGCACGTATGATTTTCTAGTGTTGTTATTATTTTTCGTATACGAATTACGTGTGCTGTGCGCGGTCGACCGTGTGCGTGTACGCGATTGTCGTTTGTGCAGTGTGTCGCGTTAATATTTTCCTCGTCGTCCGCGGCCGAATCGAATTACTGCCGTAGATTTCGTTTTCTCCGTTCGTGGCGTCCGTGTGCCGCCGCCGATACACCGGGATAGGATATATTCGTCCGAGAGGTGCGTCGTAACCTTTTGCCGTCCTAACCTCGTTTCGCGTTTCTCGCCCGTCGTCTTTTTTTTTTTTTNTTTCGTCGTCGTCGTCGTTCGTTTCCCGTTGACGCATCGCCGCCGCCGTCGCCGCGCACACGCAGTGCCAACGAACGGGCCATGTCCGATGCCGGTGCGGACACCGACGTGCACGGACGCAACGGACGCGTCAAGTGGTAATTATGTACGGTGCGCCATGTTCAATATTCGGTTTGCCGAGTGCAAACGGCTCGGGCATAACGTAGCTGATTCGTGTTATTATGTACTACGCTGGCGTTGACGGGTGGCGGCGGCGGGGTGTTGGCAAACGTTCTGCTGCCTGTAACGTCGTCTAACATGGCTGCTACGCACGCGGAAAACCAGCCGGGCGGCGACGTGAACAATCGCGACCAAGATAGGCCGCTGGACGTGCCCGGTTTCCAGAACGGCAGCCACGAGCGCAGGGCGCCAATGAGCGGCAGCGGCCTGATGGCGCCGGAATCGCCGAAAGGTAAGCAGCAACAGCAACAGCAACAGCAGCAGCAGCAGCAACAGCAGCAGCAGGTGCCCACCAACCACCACAATTACGACGGCATGAGTAGCGGAAATGGTGGTGGCCCGCTGTACGGCAGGCCGGAGCACGGCGACCAGCCGACCGGCGATGGTGACATGCCCAAAACTAATAATTTCGAACAAACGCCGCCCGACAAGGACGGCTATCCGCCGCCTCCTCCTGGCGGCTATCGCAACAGTTTTGGTCACCATCAGCCACCTCCTGAACAGCACCATGCCAATAGCAATGCGGAGCCCAACAGTTTTAGCCAGTTCAGGCACGCTTACCCCAAACCGATGATGCGGGTGCCCGGACCGCCGGGAACCATGTTTCCCCAACGGCAATACTTGTCCGGTCAGAGTATATCTCAACCGACAGGACCTACACCCACGCTCAACCAGCTGCTGCAGTCATCAAATCCGGCGACGCGATATCAGAACAATTACGGCAATGAATATCCCAAGCCCGATGGTTCTCAACCGCCGCCGGTTCAAAACCAACAACAGCAACATTACAACCAATCTTGGCCACCACCAAGACATAACATGCCACCTTTTCCTCCTCAGCACGGCATGCCTTATAGAAATATGCCACCATCGGTCAGTTGTTTTTTAATTATTTGTAATTACATATCAAAATTAGTGTAACTGCTGAGAAATAAACTTAGATTAGAGTGGAAATAAGTATAAATATTTCCCTACTTTAATCTATTCTCATTTCCAGAATTAGGTATAAATGAAATAACCTTTAGTATATTTTACTTAAATACATTTCAATGAACGTTATGTTATTCAATGTTTTGGAGAGGTTGAGCATTGAATTACTCGTTACATAGTAGAGTTAGGTGTTTTCTTGGTTCAACAGGGGTTTAGTTTGATTGCAGTCTGAAAATATTAAATCTGGTCCTTTTGTTTCACAGTTTTTCTAACTTGTTAATTTTACTCACTACCCATATAATATTGTAGTTCAAATAAAAAATTTTAAATATAATTTAACTGGTAGTGCATCTGCTGTTGGAATAATGTCATAGGTACCTACATAATTTTTTGGTTTTAAAATATTTTTTTCATCAATCATTTATTTTTTTATCTTGGATCAAACTATTGAAGTATTTATTGTACAAATAAATGTTATTAATTTATCATACATATATCTCTACCTACCTACCAAAATGTATAGCTATTAATTAATATATTACTTAACTTTTTGATAGGTATAATATTATTTAATTGTAATATTCATTTGAAAATTGCTTCAAGAACTCCTTTAAGCCAGAAAATATTTTTTTTATAGGTATATTATCTAATACTTTATACTTTTAATACTATTCGAAAAGTTCTCAATTAAGCATCGTGAACTGTTCATAATTCTATTATTGCTAACCTATAATTCCAATACCAATAGTATCAGTTATTTAATTATATTACATGAATTATTAAATATATTACACAATTACTCATTTCCGAACATAAAATACCTATGTCATGAATATTTAATTTAATGAAGTACCTAATGAAATTTATTACAAAGTAGTACCTATAATATCCATAGTAATCTCTGAAGTATTTTAACAATTTCATTTTATGTAATTTTTAAAACAACAATTACCTAATGAATTAATTACTAAAGAGGAACATTATTTACCAATTTAATTTTGACAGACAGATAACCAAGTTAATAATTCATAAACTGAATTCAATTAAATTTTTGTTTTGCTTATAAGTACATAATTTAATAATTATGTAAGTAATGTGTGCTTTCATGATTTACGATTGTTGTAATATTTTTCTTTACGTCTGTGAATAAAAGACGATTAAAGATAATTCTAGGCAGATAGGTAAGTAGATTATCTGTGTTTTTAAATTATATGATTTTTTGAAGTTTTTAACTAGGTAGAGAAATCAGTTATTTAGAGTGTTTGATGTATTTCTATATTTTGGAAATAATTTTTTAAAACGAGTAGGATTCAATAATGTCCGTCATGTTGTAAAATATTATTAATTTAGTAAACTTCCAGTCAGAAAAACTAATTATATTATGTCATTTAGGTTTTTTTATTTGTAAAAGATTTGAACAACGGGTTTTTGAAGTGTTCCAACGCGATATACTAGACTGTACATTTTTAGATATCGTATAAATGATTTATACTTACATTGGGTACTAGGGTTACCATATATCAAACACTTATCAAATTAGAGCCTGGTGATCCCTTATAGCTATTCATAATAATTACCGTTTTATTTACCGATTTGTCGAAACGTTGTGATTAAGAAATGTGCGATCCGTATCGTTGTCTGTAATAAAAGCACTTAGAACTGTAATACTCCGATTGGTTCATTGAGAGTTGACTGTATTAAAAATGTACATACATAGTAGGTAACTCGTACTCCGGATTTTTTAATTATTAAAAAACTTGTTAACGTTTCAAGGAACGATAAAAACAAATTGAGAAAAGTGTATTCGAAAATAAGACTTATAAATATGTCAATGATTGTTTACTAAAACATAATGCACATGCCATTATAATTGTTTTTCTTTTAAATTGTATTATATCGTCCGTGCGTGATCAACAACACTGCAACATCAAATATAAGAGGGAGCTCCAGATCTGAACACGTTGAATAAATAATAAAAAGCATCGTTTGTCTCAAAGACTTGATAATCTAATATTTTCGGATAGATCAATAAAAAAAACAAATCATTGCTCCGTGTAGAATATACAAATAAATGAAAAGCGGTAATGGTTAGAATGGACAAAATCGTTTTCATATAACGTTTTTTTCATATTAATGCGTATTATTATAAATTTTTTCCTCGTAGAATTCGATACGTTCTCCGTCAGGTCTCGAATTTTGCCGCAGTGTCCGAGGTGACGCGTTCCGTCGTGTCACTCGTAATAATAATAATAATATCGGCATCGCGTGGGGCTCTCTTCGTCGTCTGTCGAATCAATTTGCCACATGGGTAGAGTCGCGTTGTTTTGCTGGCAAGTCGGGATATACGATACGCGTACGGGCCCGCGGTACGTTCGACTACAATACGGGATAATAATAATATAATTTTACGCGGCAATTATCCACCGTGTGTGGTGTGTACGCACGCACTTGTTATAATAATAGTAATAATATAATATTGTATATTATTTTTATTATTTATCATTATTACTATTCGTGTTTGTACGTAATGCTATTCGGTAACGTCGTGTTTGTGTGTTATTACAATAATAAAATGCATCTGAGTAATTGATTATAATAGTAATAGTAATGGTAATAATATCAAACACGTAAAAGAGATAACAGTGGAAAAAAAAAAACCGGCATGTGCATGTTTCATACAATATCGTTTTCACCGTTCTTCGGATTTTTGATAACCGGCTGCGAACGATCGTGTCGAGTGTGTATGCGCGCGCGCGCGTGTGTGTAAATAACCGCGCGATAATAATTTCACGATCCGTCCGTCTCGGCGCGCGCGCGCGCGATACCTGTGCGCTGATAGAACGAAGAGAGTCTATACTTAATTCGTTATTAATATTAATTGAGCACGATAATAAAATATAAGAATATTACAACGACCAGGACTTAACAACTGCCGCGGGGTTCGCGCCCGTTGTGGAAGTATAACATTTATTTATATAATAATAACACAATAATATTATAACAATAATATTAATAAGCGGTGCCGAGCGCGATAACGATTATTATTTATTCCGTTGTGTATTATGTATTAATAATGTTTAGAGTCGCGGCGGCGGCATTTCCACGTTACTCCCTTTCCCCGCCACTCGTCAGCGCGTCACGGTTTTTTACGACAAAAATCGCCGTCGTACACATCTCGTCTATAATAATATATTTATATAGAATACGTCAGTGTGTGTGTGTGTGTGTTTGTTACGTTGTTATATAATATACCATTATAATAATGTGCGAGTGGTATACATATTTTTAAGAATATTAAAGACGCATTTATTGGACAGTAATTGATTCATTCATTAGCCGATCGGCGGAATGCGCCCAAATATTTATTTTTAGCGACACCGTTCGTGCCTCCGCCTCCGCCCGATAATCGTCGCGTTAATTTATATAAACGTCTGTTGCTGCGGCGGCGGCGGCGGCGGGTACATATTATTATTGTCATTATTGTATAATATTATTTTACTATCACCGCACACACATAAATATTTCCCGTACTTATGTGTGTGTGTGTAATGTGTATCCTGTTGCAAGTCGTGTATTTTCACATGAATATTTCTCGACGTGAGATCCTTTCTGTGTGTATAATATGTGTCTAACTACTCTTAAATGAATCCATTGTCGGCGCCGTGTTTGTTACATTTATCGACGTATTTCCGAAACGTAGGGAAAATCGGCGATTGTGTTCGAACACCCGGGGGACGTATTAAATAATGATATAAATAAATAGTATTAGTGTAGTATTTGAAAAAAATTATCATAACGCGCGCGCCGGGGCCTCTCCTCTGCGAGTCGGCGTCAATGGGTTTTCTTTTAAGAAAAAATAAATACATTTTTTATTATTTTTTTTTATCCCCGTTTTTTCCGTTTCTCTCGCTCGCTCCGGAGTAGTTTGTGTACGCGGGCTTTGTTGGAAACGAGCTGTAGCTTCGCAACCAGCGGCGGCGGCATTCACTTCGTTACGTTTTCCTATCGCGCGCGGCAGCTGCGTGTTGGGTAGAATGTATATATTATTATGTTGTATGGTGTGCGTGCGTTATATATATATATATATATATATATGTATATTATATATGTTATTCCCAGTGAACGGCGCTCGTTCGACGCCACGCCCACAGTCCCGCCGCGTTGCCACGTTGTGCACCGATGCCGCGTTTGCGTTATATAATGACACTACGGCTGCCCGAATGGCAACCTTGACAAGAAGAAAAATCGTATCATGGGGCCACCGCGTTGCGCCGGGAAATTTTCCTCCTTTTTTTCCTCTTTTCTCATTTCTTATCTCATCATATATAAACTTTTTTTTTTATATACATGTTTCAAGCGAAAAACCGTTTTCCAACAACTTTTTCGTTTATGACACTGCCCGATATTATTTTTATACCGAAAAAATATCATTATTATTATTAGTAGTATTATAGGCGACGAATAATTTTCAAAACCACACGGTCGCCGACTATAGTCAGGAGTTTTTTTTTTTAGGTTATCATATACATAATAACAATTGTCCAACAATTTTAAATTATTTTAGTTGTTGCGATAAAAATATTTCAATAACATCGTGTCGGGTAGGTAGATACTCAAAGAATTCATTTTAATTCTAGACTAAAATTCTAAATTTAATTGCACAAAATATTATTTGAATATTTGAAACCGTTATGCTCTGGTTGCATGAACATTTCAATCAATAATAATTGTTCCTTTTAATATGGTGTAGTGGCCGACAATTAGTCCATTAAATTTTATTTAATCATAAAATTAATCAATTGATTACCTATATGAGATTAAAATGTTTGATTATTTTTATTTATTTAGGTTATTTAGGGATTATAATTTTTACCACAAAAAACTTAAATTATTATTTCTTGACCTTAATATACTAAAATGTACATTTTTTAAAAATAAAATTAATTCAAGATAGGTACATTTTGTAAATTAATTAACAAATAACGTATTTTTGAATACAGGAAGGAGGTACACAGTAGGTTTTATTAATTTAACAAGCTAGGTATAAGTAGGTACTAAATTTTAACCAATTAATTTTGGTTTGATACGTATTTCACGTATACGTATTCATACATTTTTTTCGTCATGTTAAGGATTTCTAAACTTTGTATAGTTATAGGTTGTATTAATGCATTGACTGTGTATTATCAGACATTTATATTATACTATGTTCATCGTCCATCAGAGAAGGTTAATTTAATTACCATGATGGCATAATTTGAAATATAGGTAATAGGTATTAATTGTTATAAATGTTAAGTGGCCTGACACGAAAAAAAAATTGTAATAAAGCTGCAGCTAAGTATGTAGTGGTAGTTTACTTATTAAAATAGTTTAATCTAACCATATCAATAATTTAATTGAAAATACATATGTTTTCAGAAATATTATTACTGGAAAATATCAAATTGTATAAGTGACAGCGATTTAGATTACCAATAATATTAAACTGTTTTTAAAAAAAATACCAAAGAGAAAATTACGCTGAATAAATTATTTAATATCTGTAAATTATACTTAATCACTGTTAATAAAATATTTAGGATAGCATGTATAATTTTTTTTCTTATTATTTATTATTAAATATTTTAAAATATATGACATGTAATATCATACAGAATCAGATTAAAAAATTCCACTGACCTGAACATAATACGTTAAAATTACGATACATAAATTGTGTCCTTATGTTTTGTGTAGACAGTATATAAATTAACTGAATAGTTGACATTATGGTATTTAGTTTTTTTTAATATTTCAAAATCTTGTGATATACATAAAAAATATTTGTATTATAAGCATATTCTGTTTATTGTAGGTATAAAATTTTTAAATATTAATAATTTAGCTTAGGTTACTATCTAATTAACAATTAAATTGAAGTACAAAAAATATTAAAGGTTTTAGAATTATTAATATTTATTATAAACTGACTATTGATTTTGAAGTATAAGTTATGAACTTATCTACTCAGAAGGTATAGCTAATAATTACAATTTACAACGCACAAAATTATTCATACAATTACACTACCTTTATTGATCCAATTGGCCTGACTCGTTGATAAATAAATCGTTCAATTTAGTGTGACAATTTAAACATTTTGTATAGCAGAGGCCCGTGGTCAAATTTTATTTGCCTAACAAGCGAGAAATTATTTTTTAATTATGGTTGTGAATTAAATAGGATTTTTATTATTTTTCATTAAATTTATTGAGTTTTTTTTTCATTAGATAGAGTAATAAAAAAAAAATGCTACAGATAGAATTAAAAAAAAAAAATTTTATACTACCTATAATAATGTATAAATATTGTATTATAATATGAATACTTTAAATTTTACTCATTTATAATTAAATTAACATAATATGTAATGATAAAATTATGTTTTTTATATTGGTAAAAATGTATGTGATAAATATTGTATATATACCTATTTATATTATTATCTCCAGACAAAAGTCATAAAAAAAATGATATGAACGATATTGCGTAGTCTTCTTTATATAGGTATAACATTATGGTTGGTTTTATATTTTACTAAAAATAATTCTCGGACTCAATTAGCATATTTTTGGTTTCCTAACTCTGAGCTCAATAGTTATTACTTATTATAATATTTTTCCCCGTCTAGGTATTTGGACTCAATTAGTATACACTATACAGCGCTTTACATATGTATATAAATCGAATTTTTGATGACCCCAGAAGTATTTTGAATGTTTTGAGTTCTGAAAGTGGCCTTCCAAAAAATAATATTTAAATATTCTGTTTCTAATCCTTATAATTTATTTTAAAATTTTCAACTTAAAAACGAATAAACTCTGTTTAGTTAAATCTACTGTTTATTGTATATATGATATAATTTCATGTTATTTGAGGAAAGTTAAAAAGACGAAGATTATTGTTTCAGATAAATGTGATCAGAATACATTTTTGTATGTAGACATTGTAGTCATGTTCACCTCATTATATAACTTGTGTTTTTCTAATCAATTCATTTTAATAATTTCATAATCAAAAGCCAATTGGTAATTTTATATAAGTTATTTAATTAGGAACTAATAAATCGATTACCAATTTTTTCGAGTTTTAATTATGCCCACTTTTTGAAACTTAGGAGCTAAAATTGGTGTATTTGTTTAGTATCTTGTTCTTAATATTTTATACTGTATAGTAATTGTATTGTCAATAATTATTTGTAAAAAATGTTTTTTCTATTATAAATTATATTTTTTGACATTTTTCACGCCGAAAATAACTAAAGGAATCAAGACGTGGACGCTCACTGTTCTATTTTTACTAGTTAATTATAAAATCATACGATTAATTATAGTAACTTACTAGCTATTTGCGATTGAATATTAATTCAAAAAAAAAATATAGATATATATTTGACACCATAACGTTTGATTTTGGTTTGTTGAAATAACAATATAATGAGCTTGAATATTTCAAATATTAGTGTTACAATAAATAATAACAATGTTATATAGTTGTTTTATGTAATGGTCGCGTGTCAAGTAAGCCGATAATGATAATTATTGTAATAATAATGAATAATATTGATGATAATGATGGGTATATTTTATTAACGACAAACTTTTCGGCTTATATAGTATAATATGATTAACAGTCGTTATATTTTAATAACATGTACACCATTATTTTCGTTTGAACTTTACTTAATTAGTGAGATGTTTAGTTTTTCGTCGTGGATCCGTGATCGTTCTGGGTAACCGTTATAATTGTTATCGACGTGTCGTCATAACCAGCGATGGTTGGCGGGTATCGCCGGACCTTGAATAGCATTGATAGGTTATTGGCATGTTATCTACAACTTATATTATCTATGTATGTATGTATGCATGTAGTATGTTGAGTGAGATATGTACGTCATTATAACATCGCGATAGTGATGTTACCAGTGCAGGCGATTAGCCTAAGCCGCGGTTTCTGTAATAATAATATTCCTTGTTATTGTTAATGACAATAATTTTAAAACAATTGCCATGTTCTCGTTAAAACGACATCATGGATTTAACAAAATATTATTCAGCAGTATGACTTGTGGTTTAACCGCACAGTGAGTCTGTCGTCGTTTGTGGTGAAGGAAGTAGCGGTTAGCTGTGGAAATAGACTTTGGGAGCTTTTTAAAAAAAATTGAATAACTAAAAGGTTAGGAATTGTTTTGTTAATGAATGCGTTATAGGGAATCCTTTATTATATTTAAACACAATATATATACACAGATATTATGTAAAAAGGAATTCCCTGTGTGTAGTCTTGAACTTCAATTTGTTGTCGGCTGTTTCCCCATTTCCCCATCATAGTCAGTCGTGTTAAAAATTAGCACCCGAATTAAATTATTATTTAGTTTAGTGTATTAACTAGTAAAAAGAGAACAGTGAGCGTCCACGTCTTGATTCCTTTAGTTATTTTCGGTGTGAAAAATGTCAAAAAATTAATTTTATCATCAAATAAATATCCAAAATTAGATAGTGTACACGATTACAGTCTACAACTACTGCGGTCGTCCGCATTAGTGATGAATGTTCGACGTTTTTCTACGTATTACACGATATAGCCAGCCGTTAAATCGTTATTTAATTACAATTAACGCAGTTTAATCCGTCGTGTGATCGGCGTCTTATTATGATATTGTCCTTACTACATTGGCCTGGTGCACGCATTATTGGTACATATCGTATGTATATTTATATAGGTCATTGACTGTAGAGTTTGCAAGTCGTAGTAGTAATAGTAGTAGTAGTAGTAGTAGCAGTCCCCTGCGGCCTTTATCGGTGACAGCGATTGCGGAAATGCACATCTATCATTTCTGATTCTCCGCGTGTACTGCAAGCCTAGTTTATTAACCCAGATTATAATATACATACATATATATATATATATATATATACAAGGAACGAGTGAATGAGTATTTATGTATCTAAATATATACACACATAATATATATATATATATCACGTGTGTGTGTACGACACGATGGTATGAGAGAGTGCGGTGAGGAGAGAATGGGTTTGTTTATTGTACACCGCACACGCATTATGTACGCGCCCATGCCCTTACCCAACAACACACCGCGCGCACACACACACACACACAAACGCGTGCGATCGCGCTGGCGAGTGTAAATTTAATAAATTCAGATAAAAACACGCGGCACACGGAATATTTTGGGCCCACGTTCTATTTTATTTTTAGACATATAATTGATACACGCGTATTATAATAATAGTAATAATAGTGATACTACGCGGTGCGTGTGTGTGTACGACTTACTGTTGGTGGAGAGTAAAACGCCGTTGCGTCACGCGGCCGTCGTCGTAAAAACGGATTCGAAAGGACGGGGCGGCGGTCCCCCCCGCCACCGCCGCACCGGCGACGACATTGTAAATCGTTTTTTTTTTCCGTATATACCTATATATTATGATGATAATAATAATAATAATACGGAATTTACTACGCGTGTATGGGTATCGATGGCTGTAGGTTGTTCGGAAAACACTATCCGCGCCCGGATATCGCACGTCGTGTGGTGCGTCCGTGCGTGATGTGTACCTATCGACACGTTATGCGACGACAAGTCGTTGTCGCCGTCGTTCGTCGTATCAGCGCATACCAGTGGTGTCATCTCGTTATCGTCAGCATGCCTTCGGAGGCTACTTTTTCCCTTTTCGTTCAAAAAATTGTACCCGGGTGAGTACTATAATATGTGTGTGTGTGTGTGCGCGCGTTTAGATTATTGACGGACAGTCATCAGTATTATGTGTATTCAAATTCATACACAATTCATATTCCCAACAACTGCTCGGTAGGTGGTGACAATATTGTTAGTTTGTTAATCACAAACTAATTAAAAAAAATTTACATTATTTTACAAATGTCTTATAGTATTATGATAGGTACTCTTATAGCAATCGCATACACTGATGACCGTGAGATTAGTTACTAGTTAAAAGTATGTTAATTCATAACTGTTATAAATGTTTAACAACATTATGTAATAAACGTGATCACATTATTCTTATACATATTAAAGATACTACAGTATACCTTTACCATCTGCCTTCTATAATCTTCTATCTATACTATCTATTTGTGTAGATTTAAAAAAGTGATCGCTGAGTAGTTGACATCCTACTCGCACGCGTATTGTAATTTATACTAATTGTACCGGCAAATCGTCGCGTGTATTTCGAAAATCTTCAACGGCAACGTGGCAATGTGTTAGTTGTGTACACGTGGGCTTAGTAATCCCGGGGAAAACAATACGATAACGCGTGTGTTTGTATTCGCTTTTGTGCACCGCGCCTGTGTTAGTCGTGTATAGTCAGTTATCGTAATGTAATTAATTGTCTATTACCTGAATGTGGATGTTATTAAACCTAAGACTTATATTTTATTGTATCTGTGAGTGTAGGTTTTAACTTTTTAAGGTCTATAAACAACGCGCAAAACCTATTCTATTTCGATTTGTTGTATATTCGAATTCTGTTTAACGAGTAAATAATATTATATGTCGATTGTTTGTTTTACTGCATTGTTATTATCGTTCCTAATTGATAATATCTCGGTGTTAGTTGTTGAGTCGTTTGGCAGCTTACATTATTGAGTATTTTATGTTTTTATTTTTTTCTTGCTGGATCTAATAAGATTGTAATGGTTTACAAATTATTTCTATAGGCATAGGCTATTTAATACATAACTATGAAAACTTCTTACTTTAGGTTTTTTTCTTTTTATAAAGTTATAATAGGTAGAAATATATTTGTGCTGTATAAAACTTAATAAATATAATAAAAGAGTGACAGAAGTGAATAAAATACTTTAAATTATAATATTGTTAAAAAAAAAAAAAACAATTTTACACATTAAACTATTAAAGTATATTTTCTTCTTAAATTGTGTGTTAATATAAATGTCGAAACGTGCGAGTATATATCCATATATGGATGAACTAACAAAATTGTTTTCTAAAATACATATAATCTTGAAAATAGAGTATGATTTTTTATTATGTTATTTTGTTTTGTGCTATGCAATTTTATTAAAATTAAACAATAATATAACATATTTATTAATTTAATTCAGTTATACATATAAATAACTATAAACACTATTGAACTAAACGTAATAACTGCTGAGTGCAGTTTTATGCTAATCTGTCATTTACCAACCAATATTGATGATCAAATTTACTTATCTAACTCTTTATCTGTAATAATATTATTGTAAATAATTTAATAGAAAAAAACTTACCGTAGAGTTTCCACGCTACTTTTGACGACCCAAGTATCCAGTGAATTAAAAATGGGATTATTTTGGTGAAAAACTGTTGTTATTTTTATTGTTCGAACCGGGTGTTTTTGGATTTATAGTTGTATTATACACCACGTGGTCTGTATCCATAATTGCGTTAGGTATATGCTCGCGCGTGCGTATACTCGCGCACACACACGAACAAATGCACACATAGTCACGATAATGGGTCATTAATTATTTCACATTGGACCCATTAGGGTCACCTTTTCCGCATCGTCTAACGCGACGACGTGCTCGTGATTCATGAATGAAGGAACGTCATTATCACGGACAGAATCCACAGTTTTACGGCTTCGTAATTTTACAACCCTTAAATGTTCCCAACCACTACGATCGATGTGTTATCCGCCACTATTACGTTGCACGACGACCCCCCCCCCAGTCCTCCGTTCTCCCATCCACCCTATACACATTCTTTCACGATTACAAACGTCGTCTCCATCACCACCACTACCCCGTCTATAACAGGTTTCGCGCCAACCACACAAACATGCATTGTGCAAAACTTTTTACACTACCCTCCGCTTCGGCATCGCCGTCGCCGCGTTTATTGTGTATAGTAATAGTAATCGTAGTAGTAGTGTGTATAATATATACATACAATATATAATATATATAGTAGTCTGCTGTGTGCGCCTACCTGCACACAAATCCGTTTCGCCTCTGTTTACTTTTTCCGCATCCCTCTCACATCTCACCCCGTGTCGGTCATCCTCTCTCACTCTCTTTGTGTTTATTGTCGGCTATTGACCCCGGATACCTTCAAGGTCGCAATTTACCTCCCGATTTGTCGATCTTTTTCGCAGTTTGTCTAAAAGTTTTGTTTTTGCTTAGCAGGCGAATCCCAGAGGACCTACGCCTCCGCCGTCGCCTGGCCATCAGACTCATTATCCGCCACCACCGTCTTCGCCCACTGGATACCAGCAGCACCATCGGGTACCGCCTTTACACCATCAGTATCCACCGGGGCCACCGTCTCAGCAGCAGCAGCAGCAGCAATCGCAGCAGCCGCCACCTCATCAACAGGTAATTATCGTAGTTACGATTAAATTTGTAAACAACGGCGACACGGTCGCCAGGAGGGATTTGACCTAGAACCATATTATTATTATTATTATAGTTGTTTTTATTTACGGGCGCGATAAAATATTTCACTCCGATTCAAGACTTATTCTGGGAATGGGCCAAATCAACTGAGAGACACGTTACGCCGATCATCTAAACAATAATGATGATAATAATAATAATAACAACAATAATAATACAACAACTGTGATTTATAGTATTTCCGGGTTATTTATAAAATATAAATAAAAACCGTTCTTTACGAGTAAACGTCATTGACCTGTGCGTTATAGTTTTTTCGTCGCCCAGTCGACTTCAAATAGAATGGTAATGGTCGTACACGTCGGAGGAGCGGGCGGGCGGTGTAGTATTATCACTCACACAGCTGATCCTCTACTCACCGCATAGTCAGTAGCCGCCACCCATCACGACCTTGACTTCCGTGAAATGTTTTCCCGTCGGCCCCGAAATGATACACCACAATAAACGGCAAAACCCCAAAACCCTCGGGATCGCCGACTACTCTTACTTTCAATTCACAATGTACACGACCCGACGACCACCGTTCGTTATTATTATCATCATCACCGTCACTATTACTATTATTAGTCTGTACTCGGACGTGATCACGTTATTTAGTGTTTAGTGTACTATATATACTATACAATTACTACGATTCATTACCATCGTCATTTTACTACTCGATCTACTACTACTATTACTACCTCTACTACTGTTACTACGTACCAATACTATTATTACTATTTCTGATATACCATAGTATTATTACCACCGATATTCTTACTAGAATCTACCGTATATAATATAGTATGTGTAAGCGTGTATGGTTGGGTATAGATCGTGTGTTAACCGCGGTTTTTCTGCAGGTACCTTATGGCAGCTACCCGAACCAGCAACCGCCGGTCGATCGTCAACAGCAGCAGCAACCGCCGCCTCAACTTCCTCCACAACCGCCTCAACAACAACCCCACGGCGGTCTGGGGCAGACGACGTCGTCGCCGGCGTCGGCGAGCCCACCCGCTTTGCCTCCCGTGTCGCAGGGCCAAAATGCCCAGCAACATTCGTCGCCGACGCCGCCGCCACAACCTCAGCAGCAGCCACCTCATCAGTCACCGCCGCAGGTTCATCCGGTGAGTTATTTGACATTTTATTGGAAATCACATTTGTGTTCGTTCGTTTCTATTTTAAAAAATCCTAACATCACTGGTCTGATTTAAATGGAGTGTGTGTGCAATGTGTGTAACGGTGAAATATGGCTTGGGACCGTCGAGTAAATAGAGCTTGGGACGCTTTTCTATATACAGCGGGGACAATAATAATATCTCACGTGGCTCAATGTGCTAACGCAGAAGTAAACAATTCTGTTGTCTGATTGTAATTGGTTAATTATAAAGTCAATTAACAAAATTAAAACTTAACACTTATACTACTAAAATTATTAAGTACTTATTTCATTTCTATTATTGGAATTTCATTGTCTAGAATCACGTTCGTAAAACATATTATTGTTAGCTACACTATCAAGTCTCGTCAGCAGAATGTTGGCTAAATGTTTACAAGACCTTTTTTTTTATCCTATTGTGTATTCAAAATAGTTTTTTTAAACAAATTTAAATGGCAACCGGTTTGTTAATAAAACGACTGTTATATTAATATTATGCATACAAAGTAAAACGTTTGAAGTTTGGTTTATTATAACACAATTTTTCTTGATACACCTTAATGATGCATCCTGAGATATTCTTTTCTTGGAATTTACTTTCTTTTGTTTAATACGTCGAAATTGTACTATCTACTTTCAAACTGTTGGTTGGGTGGTTAATTTTTTTTTTATCATACTGTAAAATCACGTGAATTATTTCTTTAACAGCAGTTGATTTAATTATACAGATATTATATTTTTTTTATGTTTGAAGTTTATTATACTATTTATATGTTTATAAAAAAATGTTTGTTTCTGATTTTTGGTATTCTTTAAATTAGTTTATAGTTAGTTGATAAATAAATAAAAAAAAAAAAATGGAAAAACAATAAATTTTATTTGCTTAAATTCAGTATTAAAAATTAAACACTTATAGTCGTGTATAAATCTAGAATAAATTCTTCAAACACGTGTATTTCATACAATATCAGTGACATTCGATTACGTTACTACTTAAGAAAGAAAATCAGAAACAATGTTTAAATCATGAACGTTAAACATACCTAATACTCGTAGTTTTTTTTTTTTTTCATTATAATTATTAAGATTTTCCAATGGGTAAATTACAGAATTAAACATTTTGGATTCGGCTTAGTCTATATAATATTCCGATTGAATATCTAATTATTCTTTCGACGTCTTAAAATGTAAAATTCAAAATTGTTTTCAAAACCATTATATAAAACATCTAAAACTATAGATATTAGATGATATTCGTCTAATATTTCTGGACAAACAGTATCTACATTAAACGTAGCATATAAGTTGTTGCCTTTAAAAATGCGATAGCAACTGGTTTGAAAATTGTATATTATGTGCTGTATGACAGGTTTTATGCACTTTTCTTCGTAAAATTATTCTTACATCATAAGAAGTAAAGTGAGAATAAATTTACTGGTCCCATTTGGTTTGGTTACAAATGCCGAAAGTATTTGACCGTTGTAATTAATTTACATCAAATTGTAATAATAAGAAACGCATTTTAGCTACATATTGAATTTTTATTTCATTCTGAATACATAACGTTTATATATTATATAAAAATTATTTTCATTTAAACGCGTTTGTTTCTACCCGGCTTTCTAAATACCTATTGAAGGACACCAAACTATAAAATAAATAATCTCAAAATAATGGCAATATAAGCTGATAATCAACAGTTTTTTTAGGTTTAATTAATTTTTGGTGTTATCGTGTTCTAAGCAATGTGGACGGAATCATAGAAACAATAAGCATCCCAATTTGGTGGAAAATTAATTAAAATAATTTTAAAATGTTTAATATAAACATAATGCGGTGGTGTTTTTCAATGCCGTCGTTGCGGTGTTAACTGTAAAAATGTAGTAAACGTCACGTCTAACGATTTTCGGCGTTTAACGTATACAAAATAACTTTTATCCGTTAAACATGCGTGTCTGGTTCTCTTTTTTGCGCTAAGCCACCGCCGGCGTTGACAGTTGATAAGGGTATAAGAGAGGAATAATAGGCGAAAAACGATAGCCGGCAAAGCAGAAGCGACGACCACAACAGCGGCGGATAAACGGACGGAAAATTATTATGAGTCGGTCGCCGCCCGGTCGTATTACATGAAAAAAGGCGCATTTTTTTACGCTCGGTCTTATCGGGGTCGTTGGTGACGAGGGGGGGGGGAGGCGTAAAACAGTTATATTATTCTAAATGCGGCGTGTACCGCATACGCACGAAGCAGCGCATTCATGAGCGGGAGCAATCCGGTTTCTACCGTTTGGTACGAAAAGAAAACATTTATTTTTATATTATATACAAATAAATAATAATTATTATTATTGTTGCCGCGATGAATGCACACACGTTCTCCTCGTGTATAGCGTCGGGCAGGCCATAACCCCGGGAACGTCGTCGTAGTCGGGTTGGGCGCGCACGCCGCCGTCGTTGTCGTAGCGTAGCTGTGCAGTCTACGACGGCGACGACGACCAATAACCACACTGTACCGCTCACACGACACACGAGCAATATATTATTATATCATGTGCAAAGAATGCGTATCGTCGTCGTCATCGTCCGTGCGCCGCGCGCTCGTGTACCTCGCATTTAATACACGTACGCTACACCAGCGGCCTGGGCTCGGTCGGCGGTCGGCTCGGCGTCCCGAGCATCCATTATTTGCGCCGTTACCCCAATGCCCCGCCACGTCGTTCCCGAGCACGAAACGTTGCTGCTAGCAGCACACTCGACTCGAGTTCCAGTCAGCGCGCGCTCTCGCCCCTCCCCGGCCCCGCCGTCCCCGTTACTTCCCGCCAACGCCATGCGGTGGGCCGGCCGGCCCCTCCGTCGGTCTCCAACCGACACCGCCGCCCCGCCGCCGCCGCCAATCGGTTATCCGCCGCCCGCCGTCCA
This sequence comes from Aphis craccivora, assembly GCA_009835225.1. Classification (NCBI taxonomy): domain Eukaryota; kingdom Metazoa; phylum Arthropoda; class Insecta; order Hemiptera; family Aphididae; genus Aphis; species Aphis craccivora. The sequence goes on from VUJU01000531.1 coordinate 32,857, forward strand.
CCGTAGCACCGATCGCGCTTTATCCGTACGTCGTTTATTACGGCCGCCGTCGTTCCATTCGGGCTACGGGCTCCGCGTTTTGCGCGCGCGCTCCCGCTTTCGGGCCCCGTCGTCATCGTAGTAGGGGCGATGATGATGATGATGGTGGTAGTAGTAGTAGTAGTAGTATTGGTAGTAGTCGTCATCATCGCTGCTGCCGCCGCCGCCGCTGTATGACGGGCGGCAAATCGGGGAGTATACTGTGGCAGCAGCAAGCTATCGTTATAAATATAATAATCGTAATAATAATAACGACTAATTAAGACGATAACGTACTTTAAGTGTACGGTCGTATGGAGGGAACTTTATTTGACTGGTCGGACTGAGCCGTTTCGACTTGTGTCCGTAGACGTCCCTACGTGGCCGTTGCGAACGGCCGGAACTAAAATTTCGATTTTCCGCGCCCGACGTCGTCGTCACCCTCGGTTTGGTCGGTGTATCGCCGTGTTCCCGCGGCCGTGCGCGGCGGTTTTCCTTTTTGGCCGCCCGCCGGTTGGCAACACTGCGGGCGTCGCGAGCGTGTGTGTAACCGTCGCCGACGTCGTAATTTCGGGGGATCGGTAGAGCCGAACCGGCCGCTGCATGATAACCGGAATATTGTTTGTGTGTGCGTGCTTATCTTTGTTGGTTTTTTTCCAACGTGCGCGCCGCTTATGTGTGGTACTTTAATGCGGCTCTCCCCTCTCCGCACTATTTCTCCCCCACTCGTTCTGACTCACTCGTCCGTCGTCTTCGTTGACCGTTGTCGTCGTATACTTTTATCATTTTCCGTCTTTCTTTCTTCCGCTCGGCGGCCGCCGTCGGAGAGTCGAAAATAATGTACAAAATTATTATGACGGTTGGACGGATAGGTTCTTCGGCACTGCGGCGGTGGGGTCTATGCGCGCGTAATCACTTTCCCAGCCTTTCAGCCGACAGGTTGCCCCTCCGCTCCGTCACGGTGCAGTATCGCATACCCCTCGCCTCGCCCAGCGCCTTTGTCGACGTCGCCGTGCTCTATCCTGTACTCTGTAGTGTTGTATTTTAAGGGTGAGGTCATCTCCTAACCCTTTTTATCGTTTTCCCTCTTCCTCCGACCCGATTCCCCACCATGGTTGTTTGCGACCCCGTGTCGATAGTATTACATTAGCAAAAGACCCATTTAACATTATTACTACTGTTAATGTCGTTACTACTATTACTATTTACTACTGCTAGGTAGTTCTATAATACCCCTAGTATATTATGATACTTTTTGCCAAATGTCTTTACTGTTAATGATTCGTGTACTAACGATGCATCGCCTCCGCTCGTTGTGTATTTTTATTATTATTACTTCCATTCGTTTCTTTTTTTTACCTAACAAAAATAATGTATCATCAGCAGTATAATGTTGTTGTATGTGTACGAATGCGAGACGCTTTGTTTATGCACGTGTATATTATTTTTGAATTTTTACCGACGACGTGCATTGTACGGACCGATTGTTAACATTTCCCCATTAACTCTGGATCAATTATGCCATTTTAACTGGCGGATAACAATGGATTACTAAGGATTTCAACTGAAATAAAATTTATTTGCAGTACAGGGTTTTTGTAATTGCTCTGTAGTTTTAAGCATATGCAGTCTAAATTATAATGATTAATTATTAAACTGAGTACTTGCTAAATCATTTTATATGATAATTGAATAGATAATCAAATTTTCAAGTATAATATTTTTTTTGATTACAAAAAATAAATACGGTGTTATTGCATGCACTGAGGAGACCACTACCACCAATTGTTTATTTACAAAACACAATATACATAGTTAAAATTAAGTACACAAATTATGTTCTCAACTTTATATATTTCAATGAAATTTTCTCTCGTTGTAATGATACTTATTCATAATTATTTTATTATTATTTTTTTGATTGAGACTAATATTTATTTTATGTTGTGTATTGTTGATATTATGCTTTTATACAATTTTAGTTTATTTATTTGTAAATATTTATTATAATGTAATTTAAAATTATATTAATTGAAAAATTTACAAGTTGAAATATAGTCTTCGCATAACCGGCTACGGCCTTCATATTTTGTCCATGCTTTTACCGCCCGCGTTGGGATCAATAAAGAGACACAATATTATATTATATCCAATACAACAATGCCATCGACTTTGTGGCATCTACTTTGTTGTACTTATATTTTATTCTTCACAGCCGATTTTTCTTTGGATATATAATAAACAATTTTTTTTTCGTTTTTAATAATTTTTACCAAATCAATAATTATTAATTAGTGAATATCCATGTGTTTTTACAATTTTTAGCGTCAGTAATATTGGTTTAATACTTAAATAATATAATATTATTATACATTTCATGGATCAATTAGTGAATTCAAATAAATCTGTATTTTTTTCTTTGTCTCGTAACAGTTGTAACATAGAACGATTGCTGCGTTTAATTTATAGTAAAAAGTTACTATGGATTTTTTCATACTGACTCATACAATACCTAATTTTTTAAGACTTAATGTAGTTACTTGAACAGCATCATCATTATCCTCTATAGTCTATACGAAATGTTCTTTATAAAAATCACTTAGCTGGAAAAGATGATGTACCTATTTATTAAAACATTAAAATTATCATATTTATAGATAGTATAAATATTAATATTGTCGATTCATGAAATATGCTTACACCTGTATATTGTTTTTCATTGTAGTTTTTACTATAATTAATTGTTACTCAATTTTTAGTAATCATTCTCTTTAACATTAATCGAAATGTTGAAAAGTCATCCATATTGTATTTAAAATCAATTATCAATTATTATATTTTAAATCTATAAATATTTAACTATTTGAATATAATAATTAATAAAGTGTGTATGTATATCGAATATCGATCGTAATTATTTATTCGTTTAAACAAATAAATTCGTGTTGTGATAGAAAATTCTCCTTTAGAAATAGTATTGAACTATAGTGTATTAGACTAATTACTAGCTATTCATACTTTGTTCTTATCTCATTTCTTCTAAGGAACGTCGGTATTAGCATCTATGTTAAGGAAATTGAAACATAATAATATAATTTTATATTATTACTATAGGTATAAAATATTCTATTATGCCATTTTTGACAAATTTAGCTCAAAATACCGTGTTTACTTATAGAGAAATAGATTATTCATAGTGTTATAAACAAATTATAAAATATCTTTAGAAAATTAAAGAGACTTATACTACATCACTCTGATATAAATATGTGAATCGTATGCAACGATTTATTATTAAATTCGACTTTGACACATGCATTACAGTGACTTACTCAATGACGAGGTAACTTATTCAACTTAGCAACCCCCAGTTTTTTTTAATAGAGTATCGTAAATTCTAGTATTTCATAATTAATTAAGTTAATTTTGTATTTCTCAAGATTTATACCTATGAGTAATTTGATAATGTGATGTGATAAATAATATACTCATACGTTTCTTACTTTGATTATTCTTATATTATTTCAAATTATGTCGTGCGGTTTATTAGAATTTAAACGATTGTTGTTGACAATACGTTTGTTTGGTACTTTTCCTTTCCGTTGTTTTCACTGCTAAAAATGCATAGTGATTGATAAGTCCCAAAAGGTCATGGTCGATTTTTGACCCCATTCCATTGAAAAAAAGGAAGCCACAACCGTTTACACATTGCGAAGATGTAACAACGTACAACCTATTTGATTTATATTGAAAACTGGCAATGATGGTGAAATAACTGGTGTGGTCTGTCCATGTTATGAATGGCATCACACGTGCCTCTTCCCCTCTACTAATCCCCTGTTCCGTCTCTTACCGGTGTCCTTATCATCCGTTTGTGTACACTCTTTGTATACATATATGTATATATATATTTGTGTGTATGTGTAAATATATGTGTCGGAGAATAGCGTGTTACCTCCACCCTTTTGCCGCGGTCCTTGTTCTCAGTCATTCTCTCTCACCCTTCTCTTCACCGCCAGTCGACGGAAAGGTCCTAACCCTCCGCGTCTCGTCGTGCACAACTTTGTTGTCCCCTCGCTCTTCCACGTGCCACCAGCCCTCCGCTCAATCATCTCTTTTTCCAATTACCGCAATATAGAAGGAATACCTTTTGTGTGTATATAGTACATACCACGTTTTCTCTTTCTCTATATTCCTCGTTCCGTCTCTTTCGATCGTACTTTTCCCAGACCAGACGGTAGGTCTTCCCCGAAACCTCCACATGTTTTATTGACCCCTACCTCTTTTCCTCTACATCCTTCTAACCGTATGGTCCTTTTGCATCTTTTTACAGTCTAAGTCCGACCTGTTGATTCTATTTGTATTTATATATTTCCCCGTCAATAACGCCTACGGTGTTTTTTATGCAGGATTTGACAAGTCAAAACAGTAACGATAGCAATTGTGGTACTGGTGCTGGCAATGGTGGCACTCCTTTGCGGCCATCGCCGTCTCCTACAGGATCTACTGGTTCGCGTTCCATGTCGCCTGCTGTCACAGCACCACCGGGTGGTGGACCGCCTCAACAACAACAGCAACAGAACATTCCAATGCCGCCTAGGCCACCAAGTAGTCAACAGCAGCCTGATCCAGGGCAAGCTACTCAAAATAATAGAATGAGTCATTCGCCTATGGGGCCACAATTGCAAGGATATCAACAACAATCATCCCCACAACCTCCAGGTGGAATGCCTCATATGACGGGTCCTTCATCCGGAGCACCAGTACAAAATCCGTACAAAATGCCTGGACCAAATCCTTATGGCCCCCCTCCACCTGTATCATCACATAGTGGTTATCCTTCACAACAGCAGCCTGCTCCACCTATGGGATCATACCCTCAACAACCTCCTGGTAAAATATGACCAACATTGATGAACATTCTGTTTATTAATGTTCTATGTTTTTAATCGTATGCTATGTTGATTATTTAGGTAATTACGGTGCTAGACCTCCTGGTATGCCTTATCAAGGCTATCCACCACCTAATAGTAATGGTCCTCCACAACAATACTCTCCTAGAGGTATGCCGATGCATCATGGACCCCCTCATCAATTTCCTCCTTATCAAGTAAGTTTTTAATCGGGGAAATGTTTTGTGTAACACATTGTTTTATTATATTTTATGTCATTGTCATTACTAATACTTAACATTTTATTGGGTAACTTATTTGGTATTTAAATTTTTTATAATATATTAAAAATATGTTTGGAATAATTTAAATACTACTAAACATTGTGTTTGTATTATAAATTACAAAAAATGTTTGGTATTTGTTGTATTGTATTTGCTTTTTATATATTCTATGACATGCTTTTTGTGACACAAAATGTGCTTTGCAGGGATGGCCTGGTAGTGGTCCACCACAAGCACCACCTCCATTAAATAATAGTCACCATAGTGGTCCTGTTCAACCACCTACTCCTACCAAAGTACCTCCCCCCTCATCTTCCCCACAACAGCAGCAGCAGCAGCAACAGCAACAACAGTCACCACAACAAACACAGCCTCAACAACACCAACAACCACCAATTCAGCATCCTCCCCCTGCACAATCGCCATTACACCATCACCATCCGCATCACCCACCCCCTCCAGGACCCCATATGCATCCACATGCTCATCAAATGCATTCAATGCAGCAAGGCACTTCTCCTGGACCACCTCCACCTGTCTCACCTGGTCCCAGGCCTCATACACCACCTCATCCACACTACCTCAAGCAACACTTACAGGTGAACATCCAAACAAACACAAAACTAATGCTTTATATGTGGCTTACAATATTTTGCTTTATTACTAGTTTTTTTTTTTTATGCATTTAATTGTAAACTTCTTTGAAATTAATTTTTTTTTTCTTTAACTATAGCAACAACATAAAGGGCCTGGAGGCTATCAGACATCAGGTCCAATCCCACCTAATACTGGGCCAGGAAATTATTTAAATTCAATGCCTCCACATAGTATGGGCCCACCAGCACCAGTTCAATCTAATACTGGTCCTCCAATGGCACCACCAAACCCTTCAATGATGTCAGTTGATCATGAAGTATCACAACAACAGCAAAGTCTTAGTGGTGTTGTAACTTCTGTCGTTACCACTGGACCTGATGGTACCGCTATTGATGATGCAAGTCAGCAATCGACTCTATCTAATGCCTCAGCGGGTAATTGTTATATTACAATTTATTTAAATGATTATAATATTATTTTAAAGCTTATAATTATTGATTTTGTTTTTATAGCTTCTGGTGATGACTCAAATTGTACAACACCTAAAAGAAAAGAAAATATGAGTGGTGGTATGATGTATCAACAAGGAATGGGTGGTATTATGGGACCACCGTGTTCACCTGCCCATGATGAGTATTCAAATCCGGATCCAATGGCACCTGCTTGGCCTAGAGGACCTCCATCTCATAATCCAGTATTTAATAGCCACATAGCTCCTCAAAACGAACATGTATATCGACCAAAGGTAATATTTTTCTTAACTTGCAAAGAGTACGTTTAAACTAAACAATTATATTTTTTTTAGAAACATGATAGCTTGAGTAAACTGTATGAAATGGATGATAATCCAGAGCGACGCATTTGGTTGGATAAATTATTACATTTTATGGAAGAAAGAGGAACACCAATTTCTACATGTCCTACTATCTCCAAAAACCCTCTTGATTTGTTCCGCTTGTATATATATGTTAAAGAGAGAGGAGGTTTCATGGAGGTTTGCAAGGTGCGTCAAATTTTATTTTTTATTGATTTTTTTATATTCTCATAGCTAAAACTTGTTGCTACCAAGTTATGTTTGTAGTAATTGGTAAATATTTTTTTTAATTTGTGATCATGTAAAATTACATAAATTATATTATGTAAAAGTCACCAATGTTCCTACGACGTTGGTGTATATCACCATGTTTGACTTATTTTTAAGACTACTTATGACTATCCAGTACCATTAGCTAATATGTATTTATTTATTATAACTTAATTTATTAGGTAACAAAAAATAAAATATGGAAGGATGTTGCTGGTTTATTGGGTATTGGTGCATCATCTAGTGCAGCTTACACTCTAAGAAAACACTACACTAAAAATTTGTTACCATATGAATGTCACTTTGACCGTGGAGGCATCGATCCTATACCTATAATCAATCAAGTTGAATCTTCCTCAAAGAAAAAAAGTTCTAAAGCAACATCTGTGCCTTCTCCTGGTAAGTGATCTTGTTCAACACACTTTGTGTGTTGAGTATGTTGGATTCAAGTAAATAATTACGATTAGGTTCTGCAGGATCTAATTCACAAGACTCATTACCATCTGCACCAACTGCTCCAGGACCCGGTCATGTAGATGGTTACCCAGGATATGGAGGTTATAGTGGTCCACAAGATTATAATTCACCTCAAAGACCTCCTCATCCTCCTCATGGTAAGATTTTTTGATATTTATTGATGTATAAGTTTACAAGCAAGTTATTAATAAAAAAATCTTTTTGGTTTAATATTATTTGTTTAAATCGAAATGTTTAACTTTATTGTAACTCAAAATATTAAATTATTTATACTATAAACACAATTTATTTCAAATTGGTTGACCCTTTGACTATTGCATTAAAATACGATTATATTTAGCTGTATAGTACTAAATTTACTTTATTGGGAAATATTTTTTTTGATTGGAGATTTCTGCAGATATGTTGTTATTAAGAAGAAAGAGTATGCATAACAGCAGTAGGTAAGTGTTGTTTAGTGCAGTCGTGTAAACTTATTTCTGTAATCATAGGATTAAAATATTACTTTATTTGAAATACAATTTTTTTTCAATTAAGTGAAAGTCATTGGTGTTAATATAACAACAGTAGTCAAAGGGTTATACTGATAACTAACCAAATATTTTAAAATTAACTACTTAATACATGTATAGTATATAACTGTACATTTATACACTGTTTTATTTTATTGAATTTGTGGTCATAATGTATTGTTTAATAATAATTGATTATATGGGTATTTTTAACATGAACTGTTAAAATTACCAATCATTATAAATTAGTCATCATTTTTTTCATATAACAGATAAATTATTTAGTTTCATTTAACTAAATAATGTTGTAAAATATTTAAATAAAAATTAAACAATTTTTAAAAAGACTCAATAATACCTATAATTGTGCATCACTTGCTTAATATGTTACATATTATGTAGAATATATTAATAAGACAGAGACAACACATGTATTAGCGCCAGATCCTCTTAAAAACGTAATTTCTAACAAAAATTTATGTTTAAATTACAAATTAAATTTCTAAATTTTAACTTAAATGAAACCTGCAGATTACCCAGATATACACACATTATAAAATCTAGAAGCATTTTTTATTTTTATATTTTAAAACAATTTCATTAGTGTGCAAAAAATGTGTAAAAAGCTAGCTTTAAAATATTGAAAATTACTTCAAAGATCATAAGTATATTGTTAATTTTAATTGACTAAAATAATATTAAAATTAATGAAATGTCAATCGTAAGTTTGTTGTACTACGCATTTGTAAGATAATTTCTGCTGTATTAAAAAAAAAAAAAAATTAGTCACGAGGATATTGTAGCAATATTTGTTCTTTATCTCACTTGCACGCAACATTAACAATACGAAATCACATAAAAAAAAATTGTCTTTCATAATTTTTTATCAATAAAATCATCTATTGTAAAAGTTATTGATTATAATATTTTTGACATATCAGTTTTGAATTTTGTTGTTATTTGACTTAAACGATAAAAATACATTTTTTGTTAATTTTAATGGATATTTAATTGCTTGAAACAATATTTCGACAAATTGATAAATCACACCCTTATATTTCTTGTAGTTTTGTAACTACTCTTAGATTACTCAAAAACTTAATAACTTTTTTAATGCAGCTGCCCCTCATTTAATTCTCGTGCCTGTAGCAAAAATTGTTGCATTATTCAATTGTAATGTTTAAATTTTATATTTTTGTTTACCTTTCACTAACAACATTCTTTTAATTCATAAATCTAATCACTAAAATAATGAGTAATATTTCTTAGAATTTAAATTAATTAGAAGTTAATACATATATATAATATATATAATATACCTATTATTATTATAGTTTTAAAAATGTTTATAATAGTTCACGTGGGCCAACCCAAGCATGTAATAAATTACAAATAATCATCATTTTGTCAATCTTTACCTATTGAAGTTAAAATATACTTAAATACTATACAATTAAGTATAAAAACTAAAAAGTATTGGTAAATTAAATATTTTTTCTTTCACTTAATAAAAATTTTTAACATTTTTTTCTCTCGATCAGTTACGTAATATACATATATTTTTTTATCAGTACCATATACTTAGAAAGTAAGAACTGGAAATTATTTATTTCAGTGTATCCGCAACCATTCGCTCCATATAGAATATTTAATTTTTAAATTTCATTAATTTTTCTCCTCCCCTTCATACTTTTTGTTTTGGATTAAGAATATAATCATTCTGTAACATTGACTACTATTCTTATTTTTTAATGTTTTTATGTTATTTAATTAACCAAACATTTGTAGTGTTTATTGAAATTAAAATATCGATAGAAAATTAAGAAAATTATCTTAATCATAACTATTTGCATTGGGTAATTAGAAAAACATTTTTTTGATAACGCTTAACTCGCACCATTGTCTCCGTCTAACATACCTACAATACAACAAATTTGTGTTCAAAGGAACAAATTTTGTGACGTTATCTTTACCATTTTAGTGATTTGATCTATTATCGAAAGTTAAGATGAGAATTAAAAATATTACCTCCTACTACCTATTAAGCATCTCATAGGCTATAATGGCATTTTAATTTAAATGCAAGTTATAATTTTAAAACACGTATGATGAGGTTTAACTTGCTTAAAAACTAACTTGTCAATAACATCATCAAATAACATTTTTTTTTAACGCCCTGGAATCTATATAATATTCTTGGCTTTAAATTTGATACTAGGTGAATTTATTTTGGTATTAAACGTAATGAGTAACCAGTAACTACACTAAATAGATTCTTTTCAACTCAACATTTTTATATTATATGTTTTTTTTATGTTAATGGAAATAATATATACAATTTGGACGTCCACTTATACTGTATCGAACTGTGACTTGCGGCCTTTCATATTTAATCTAAGTTAAGATAGTTAAATTATTGTGCTATCTTATACTCTACGTATATTATATTTATATATAGATATAGATAGAGAGTGTGAGTTAAATAACATCCTTCGTCTTTATAAAGTTGCGTCATTATAAAATGTTTAGAATTAGCCACATGCAAAAATAAAAATAAAACTTTATTTAGATTCTAAAGACTGCCTGATAAGGCTAATGAAAAATGTGAGAACATAGTCGTCTATGGATACATATTATTATATTGTCGTATTGATATCGTCATAATATGTAGGTTACAAGTGGTGCTGTGTAGTGTGTACAACACAATGGTGATGACTCGTATTCGTTATCAATTATTTTTCGTTATGTTAAATGGCTTAATTTTAATACAATTATTACTATTACGATATAGTTTTTTATTTTAAAATATAAGATAGTGTTGTTGTGGTTCTGATATATTTAATTGTTGTTTATACTTAATTTAATTTTTATTATTAAAAATAAATAAATAAATATAGATATATTATATATTGACTATAAATAATAAAGACTAAAGACAAATAATGCTTAAAATATGCTTTACAATTATTATTGTCAATTGAAATATTATGACTTGATAGGAACTCAAGGGAGTTACCAAGGACAAGGTGGATACAATCAGCAGTATCCAGGCAGCAATGATCAGTATGGACAACATTATCCACCAGTTAGTACTCCAGTTGGTTATCCAAGTGGCCCAGTGAGACCACCTTTATATCCACCTTATTCAAATGATGCCGACAGGTAACAATTAATAATTAATGTTTTGTAAGTAAAAACTATTTCTGTTTGCTAACCGATTTTTTTTATTAAAGAAATTATGGTGGTTCAGTTCCTCCTCCACAAGGCCCACCTAATACTCCTCAGGGGCCTGGTAATGGTCAAGATCCATATGGACGTGGACCAGTTCCACCACCATCTGGCTATCAACAACCACCCAGGTTTCCTGGACCCCCACCACCACAGAATTCTTCACCTGCTACAGTAAACCAAACACAAGGGGGATCAGTTTCTACCCCTGGCTATCCACCTGGTCAGCAAACTCAACCAGATTATTATCGACAAGAACCTCCTGCTGTATGTATATATATATTAATTAATTTGTTTAATTCAAATCTATTTTAGATAATTTAATATCTTTATCATTATTTTAGAGTCCTGGATATCCACCTACTAGTGCTCCGGGTACTTACCCAGGAAAAGGAATGCCACCACCACAGCCACGGCGTCATCCTGATTTTGCGAAAGATCAACAAGGTGGTCCTCCCCAGCCTGCTGGTTATCCAGGTTATGGTCCTCAGCAACGACCTATGTATCCAGGTAAATATTAAAAAATATTTCTTCAATTTCCAAACCTAAAAATTAATGATCTAAATTAACTTTAGGATGGACAGGTACACCAAATGCTGCTTCTAATCAGTATCCGAGACCTGGTTATCCACCTGGATCTCAACCACCACAGAATTGGTCACAGGGTCCACCACGTTCTATGCCTCCATCACACCCGGGACAACCACCCCAATGGGAACAACATAGATATCCACCACAAGGACAACCTTATGGTTCTCAACAAGTGAATAGTTTTTTATTTGTTTATAATTTGTTGTATTTAGCAATATTCTATCATACTTTATGTATTTCTTAGAATCATTGGGGTCCAATGGCACAAGCACAAATGAGGATGCCTCGACATGGATATCGCCCTGACGGAAGTAAACCGTATGGACCACATGGTCCTATGGCTCCACCACCACATATGAAGGTGAATAATTTTTTTTCAAAATTATTTTAAACTAAGGACTGTTACCTCTGCCTTGCATTTTTGTACTGTAACTAAGAAATGGTTTTAACTGTTTTAAGATTGTTTTACCTTAAAACTGTAATCTTTCTATAAGTTAAATTATTTATTTTTATTTACTGCTAATAAATATGTAAGGGATTATAAAATTTTTCATTTGTGTTCTTCATAATATTTTTAAAATCTCTTATTTATCAATTAATGAATATTTAATATTAGTTAGAGATAAAGATAACAAAAACCTAAGTAATGATATCTGCCTCCTGAGATACTGTATTATGCAATTAAATAAAGTTTTTTTTTTTTTTATATATAGCCTGGAATGCCAGGGCAACCAATGTTTCAAGGCAGTAGTTTATTGAAGCGAGAAGTTATTTTCCCTCCTGATAGTATAGAAGCTGTTACACCAATTCTTTACAAACGACGTCGAATGATGCGACATGATGTTGCACCCGTGGATGCATGGCGATTGATGATGTCTTTACGTTCAGGTCTTTTAGCTGAGTCTACTTGGGCCTTGGATGTGCTCAATATATTGCTATTTGATGATGTGTCTATACCCTTTTTTGGACTAACACACATGCCTGGATTATTAGATGTACTCTTAGAACATTTCCGGCAGTCATTGGTTGATATGCTTGATACTGATATCAAATCGTATTGCTGGTATGAAAAGTCTAAAGTGATAGAAGATATACCAGATGTTGGTGCTGTAGATAATGTAAATCCAAATGAAAAAGCTTATTTCCCAGATCCTAATTTCCCCAATCAACGACCAATTAAGAGTTCCGCAATTATTGATGGATCTAAAGAATTATTTATTAAAAATGGCAAGAGGTCATGGGATGTAATTGATAATTATGACATGGGATATAACATTGCTGAAACAGATACAAGTTTTCTTGTACCTTGTTTTCGTTCAGAGTTTGGTCTTGTGCCATTTGTCAAATTACTGAAGAGTAATAAACCTAAAGCAGAAATATTAGATGATAAGGCATGTATAAAAAAAGAATTAGATGATAAAGAGTTAGTACAAAACAGTATTGACAATATTGTAAGTATAAAAAATATTAATGTTCGTGATCCAATGGGTGTACTGAAGCGCAAGAGCATAACGGATTATGAAGATGAAAGTTACTCTAAAGATGAATCAAGCTTATCATTAATAAGCGAAAGTCAAGATTCCATCGGTAAACGGTGTGTGTGTATATCGAATATCTTACGAAATCTTTCATTTGTTCCTGGTAATGAATTAGAGTTTGCAAAAAGTGGCCCATTTCTTGGTTTGGTTGGCAAGCTGTTATTAACACACCACGAACATCCACTGCGCTCGTCAAAAACTAGGAATTATGATAAAGCTGACGATGACACAGAGTCATTATTCAATTGTACTACAACAACAGATGCTGATACAATTGAACCAGGCAATGACGCAAAGTGGTGGTGGGATTACTTAGACGTTGTCAGAGAAAACTTGCTAGTTTCTTTGGCTAACATTGCTGGTTATGTCGATTTGAGCACTTTCAATGAAGATATATCACGGCCTATCTTAGATGGTCTGCTACATTGGGCTATATGTCCGGCAGCTGCAGGCCAAGATCCGTTTCCTTCAGCGCCACTCTCACCTCAACGACTAGCATTGGAATGTTTGTGCAAGCTATGTGTCACCGATAATAATGTAGATTTGGTCATTGCTACCCCACCTTACTCAAGACTAGAAAAATTGGCCAACGTCCTTACTCGTTTATTATGCAGGACTGAAGAACAAGTAAGTTATATTTGAGTAAATATAAACTACTCATTACTCAGTTAGTTACACGTATTACGATATTAACTTAATTCTTAGTTTTACAAAACGGTTAATTTTTATTTATTTTATAGTGTTTATACCTACCTCCCTGTTAATTAATTATTGTTTATTATACATATTTAAAATTAATCCGTTTTTATTTTTCTGCGTTTAACTTTGTGTAATAAAAATAAAGCTTTTTACAATCCCATTTTATATTTTGTGAAAAAATGATTTTTTTAACTATTTAGTTATAATCATTTATCTCTGTGAGTCTTATTACAACTAACTTAAACCTTTCAAAACTAAATGGTATAATTTTATTTATTAGGTACTCAGAGAATTCGCAGTCAATTTGTTACACTACTTAGCGGCTGCAGACAGTGGTATGGCACGTACGATTGCTCTTCAAAGTCCATGTGTTTCATTACTGGTAGCATTTATTGAACAGACTGAACAGAATGCACTGAGTGTGGTAAATACTCATGGGCTGAATGCACTCCGTGATAATCCTGATTCAATGGGAACTAGCTTAGACATGTTAAGGAGAGCAGCGCGAATATTGTTGTTATTATCCAGACATCCAGACAACAGACCCTTGTTCTTGCAACAGGAGCAGAGGTTACTGTCGTTAGTCATGAGCCAAATACTCGATCAGCAAGTGGCAGCCCTCATATCTCGTGTTCTATTTCAATGTTCCAGAAATACACCGTCTCCTCTCGCCCAATAACGATACGAATGCAATTTTTATTCTTCCAGATTAATTCTTTTTTTTAAAGTTGTATAACGGTTTTTTCACTTACTGCAAATTAATTTTCTTTATGTTTATTTATTTATAATTAAATAAAATAGTTTACTATTTTACGAAAACAAATTTCCGGAATCTTTTGTTTTGAATCAGTTGGAAAAAAACAAAAAAACTAAAAAATTTAAAAATTATATATATTAAAATTAAATTAAAATCCTTAGACAAATCAAACAAAGAGACTGACCGTGTGATTGTTTTTAGAATTTTTTTCAAGCTAATCAATAATGTTAATTCCTTTATTATTGAGGTTTTGTTAATATTTATATTATAGCCTATAAATAGTTGACATTTTCCGCATAAACATTGTGTATAGTGAACACATTCTTTTTTTTTTATTGTAAATAATGTCCCAAATCAATTTTTGTGGGGGTTATTATTATAAATTAGTCAAACTGATACTTAAAAATGTAACATTGATTTTTATTTATTTTTTTTTTAATATTTCAAAAAAATATTTTATACTTTGTATTGTAATGTATATATAATGTGTCTATAGAAAATAATAATTAATAATTATAATGTTGTAAGCGCGTTTATTTTTATTTATTTTTTAATTTATCTCAACCTGAAAAATTAATGTTAAATTGCCTCAAAATGAATTGTATGTAGACTATACTATTAATAATGTAATATAAAATATGTTATTTCAATAATAATAATAATAATTATTATTATTATTATTTTAATATTATGATATATATATAATTTTTTTTTTTACAAAAGAAACAAATTTTGTTTTATCTAGATTATGATATATTTATAAAAAAATTTTAGTGTTTATTGGAACTGAATGGACACGTTGTAAATATTAACGCGCGTGAATATTATTGTCATGTACAGTTAAGTATTTTTCTTTTTGTACAAAAATTGAAGACTACATAAAACAATTCGTATATTTGTAGATGTCAGGCATGAATTAAGTGAAAAATAAATGGTTGACATTATTTAAAAAAAAAACTGATTTTGTTTATTTTGTATTTCAATATTCATATTATATTATACTATGCCCCATTGATCACTAATGAAAATGTCCGACGACATCTTATAATTCTTTACAGAAAATGTAAGTGTCTTTTAGTGCCACGGACAAAAAAATAAAGGTATACAAATAAACAAACAATGTACATAAATTGTCTTGAATTGGGTACCTTGGTGGTATATTGAGAACATTTAAATATAGGTAATTATTCTAGCATTTGCAGGGCAAGGAGAAAAATTTAAACAAAAACAATTATTTACTGTAAATGTACATTCAAGCTATAGTTTTATCAAGGATTTTCAAACAATTTTTTGTGTTAGAATCACTGTCCATTGTAGTTATTGAGTTGCTAACTATCGAACCTAAAACTATTAACCATTTCGGAACTAAATATTAAAACAAATCTCAATACAAACTGTAATTCTGTATATCTGAAAATTATAACTCAAAGGTACTTATGTTTTATTTTAGCGTGCTTTTTAACAGACCACTTAAATGATTTAAAGCTATTGGTCAACATTTATTATTAAATTAAATATAGCTCTAATACCTATATACCTGTTTAATCACTAACTAAATCTGTATTCAATTGAACCTTCATATAAATTTAATTTAATCAATTTGTACATAAAAGTAATATTATAATATTTTGAATAAAAAATTAAAAACACAAAATGTAGTATCACAAATAATAATTAATAATAGAATAAATAATAAACAATAGAAGATAAACTTTTAAAAAACCACAGATATGAATAATTTATTTTTTTTAGATTTTGAGTAGAGCAATAAATGTATTGATTTTAAGATTAAAAGTGTTTTTTTTTTATTTGTTTTTTTTATGTGTAGGTATGTCTACACGATAAGCAGTTGATAAAATGCTTCGATTTTTAACTTTGAGTGTTTGTTTGGATAAGAAATTGAATCAAGTGTGTACTTAAAAAATCAAACTTTCGAGTACTTTTTTTTATAGTTGGAAAAATAAATACATTAAAACAGTTTTTGACGGAATTGATTTCTTTACTTTGTCATTATTTAAATAATAATAACCTAAAAAACTTATTTTCACCGAGAGCTTAGATTACCATTTATGTGTAAGTATGGTGTAATTTTTAAAATATTTTAACGCTTTAAGCCTTCTATTTATACGCGTAAATTTTTCGATTTTTTAGTACCTAATTTTTTTTTGTAAAAATTGTAATAAAAAAGTACTGGTGTAAAATTCTTGAAAATGTAATACAAGGTCCTACATAATTTATTCTTACATCTATATAAACTATAAAGTTATTTCAAATATATACAAGCACATTGTTTTGTATACATTTGAAATGTAGGTAGTTCATCAAATTTGTAAAATATTTCAAACTTTTTGTAGCTAAAAATTTATAAAAACTTTACGTAGCAATAAAAGTAAAATAAATATCATTCATAGCTATATCCTCAATTATAGAATAGATATTATTGATTTTTATTTTATTTTAGTATTGACTATTTTATAATCAATGACTAACTATATCAATAAAAACAATCTTCGCTCAGAATCATAATTCGTAACACTATACAACGATGTATTATGTATAATTATACAATTTAATTCAAATTTAACACACCCATAATAGTGACCTACTCAACATCTAATGTACAGTATAGCCCACTTGTCAACCTTTTTTTTTAAATTATAATTTTGACATATTCAAATCATGTTTAAAGAAAGTAAAGTGATTTGAATATTAATGAATGTAACGAAAATAAAATCGTAAATTTATTATTTACAATGTTATTTTTAATTTGTTGGAACACATTATTACTTTAAACCAGTAATAATATTTATAATTATCCACAACCGTGATTTAAACGAATAATAGCAATTTAAAAAAATTTAATTTAATTTTTTTGTTGCAATTCAAAAAATATCATTCATGGGCATTTGAACTTTTATAATACTGATACAGTGATACTACATTATTATTTTTATAAATAGTATACCCAATGATATTTTCAAAATTTTAGCATGCCGTAATGCTCGTAAAGTAGGCACTAGGCTACCATCACATCTACATCATAAATATATATACCTATCTCAGGTACTTAGACGTTTAGGACACTAGGTTGAAGGTATCGAGATACATGTTCGACTGTTCTCTAATAACGGTCCTGGTCAGAGCTGCTGGTAATCTCCGCGACTAGGTGCTTGTATAATATGTTTGTAACTTTGTGGTTATGACTATAATTAGTTTAAATTTTTTTTTAAATTATGTTACCAGAGACTAAAGAGAGAGAAAAAACGAAGATTGGTTTAAGTTATTAGCACAGAAAAGAATAATATTATTTTTATGTACAAAATTAAGGATTTGTAGACGTCAGGCAAGAATTAAATGGAAAATAAATGGTTGACATTATATTTTATTTTGTATTTCAATATTTATATTATATTAGGTACAACATGGATGTTTCATATCAATTATCTTGGCAACAGTTTAACATATCACTCACAGATTTTATTTGGAATAATTTTGATAAAAATAAATACACAAATTGTCTAATAGATGTATGTTGTACATGTAATAATATGAATGTGAACATAATATAAGGGTACATCATAAAGAACATTATTCATAATAAAGTTGTCAAGTTCACTAAATTAACTTTAATTTAGTAAAATAAATGAACTATAATAATACAAATTTAAAATAGCTTAGAAGTAATAATAATAATAATAATAATAATACAATTATGATATAGTTGGTTCGCCAGGTTTCCAATCAGCAGGGCATAATGTTTCTGTTTCATCAGTGTATTGAAAAGCTTCTAGAAGTCTTAATATTTCACTGATATTCCTGCCTACAGGTAGATCATTAATTGTTACATGTCTTAAAATACCTCTCATATCTATTATATAATGAGCTCTGAAAAAAATGTAAGACCACAAATTAAAAATTATTTGTTTATTGAGAAATTAAAAAATTAAATCCTCACCTGAGAGAATGGCCAAGCTCTGATAAATAGCATCCATAACTTTTACTAATGGCATGTGTTGGATCAGATAATAGTGGCATTTTAGGTACGGCAATGCCTCCATCAGAGCGCAATGTACGTGACCATGCTTGATGAGAAAGGTATGAATCCACAGAACATGCAACTACTTCAGTATTAAGTGCTCTGAATTCAGATACCCTATCACTTAATGCAATCAGCTCACTTGGACAAATACGAGAACTATAAAATATTATAAAAGTTAGTTTATAATATATAATAAACAATAGTAATACCATGTTTAAAATTAGTGGGAATATAATTTATTTAACCTTTAAATAGATAGATAATAGCATATACTTGGTAAGGATTAAGTATAGCACAGTATTATTTATAATACAGTAGACAATTAGTAAAAACAAGTTAATTTATTAATTCATATGGAAGTGTAAGCAATATAGTATTACCTAAATGTAAAAGCTTGAGCTTAATAATTGTACAGAATTAAACATATGTTTATATTGGAGTATATTATATTATAACAAAAATTAAAATTGATTTATAAATTGAAAATATTTGGTTATGACTGAAATGAGCGAATACATATAAAATGTATATCATGTGATAGTATAAACAATTTAGTGTTGCCCAAATGCGAAGCCGTGAGCTCAACACATTTAAGTACGGTATTAGTTTGGGCATAATATTAATAACAAACAAGTTCTAATATTATT